>BQNB010087085.1:9151-28011 GCA_026074375.1 Tanacetum coccineum
AACACAATATCAAAACAATGCTACAATAAGTAATAAGGAGTGTCTTCTTGACGGCATGATTCTTCAAAATCATAACAAGTAACGAGAGGAATAATAAGACGTTAGTCAAACGTGTTCCAAAGTCAAGTGCCAAAATACGGCACGATCTTAGGTGATAAGATAAAATCGTACTCCCATCAACTGGAAGATTTCAGAACAATGGATTACAAACACAACATACGCGATTCAAAAGCATAAGAATAGTGTTCGGACTCGAAGTCGAACAATGAAATAACTAGTGGAATTGACAAAGTACCCCGAATGTCAATATTATCAAAAAGGAAGTAAATAGAGTCACGTTAATGTTTCAGAGATCACCGCAACGCTCATATAATATTGAAGTAAAAGAACTTATTAAGACTTACCATAGTACTATGCACATATGTACGAGTATCTATATATAATACTAGTATTGACGTTCGAGGGAGAAAATAAGAGAACAGGAAGTACGCGATAGTCGGAGTAAGCAACGTATATATATATAATCGGCCGATATAAAGCAATTAATATGACGTCATAAGATAGGCGTATAAGAGTGAAATAATAACCAAGTATTATATACAAATTATTAATGTAATAGCAATAAAGAAGCAAAAGAGAGCATATAAATTACTTGGGAGCAAGCGCGCATGGATATCGAACAATGGTGAAAGACTTAAAATTTTTCGAAAAATGGTTATAGTCTAGGGTTTTGAAAACAACCTAGTTCGTTATAACGAGTGCTCTGATACCAATCTGTCACACCCCCATAAAATCATAACGCAGCGGAATACCACTTTGGGGTGCAACTTCATAGTATAATGTACGAATTACAGAAAATGACCTCAAAAGAGACGTTAATGAAATGTCACATTCGATTAAAACTTCAGAGTAAAATCAGGTCCCAATAATTTCCTTTTCACCCAGTTAAAAGAGTTCAAACATGATTCAATGTATATTTTAAAGATAAATGATTATCGAATGTGAAGAAAACCGAGTCCTTTAAGTTTTGATATCCACGCGACTCAAATGCTCCCAATGCTCAGCTAGCAATATAATAACCTGAGAAAATACATGCAAAAACGTCAACAATAATGTTGGTGAATTCATAGGTTTAAGTAAAAGCAGTATTGAAGTAGTTCAAGAAATATTTCCTTAAGAAGAGTAGCGTTACAACATTCAAAAGTATGGTTTTTTTGAAATCCAAGTAACATTTCAATAAATCATTGAGTGAATTCATAGAGTTTGTATAAGATAAAAGAGAACACAAGTTTGGTTCATCGAGTGGCTTGTTGTACGGACAAGCCATTAATTACGTTTCTATTGCATTGAGCTCAGCCACTAAAACGTTAACCAAGCATATAAAATATGCATATAATTTTTTCCCTCAACAAGGTAATATTGCAATATACCTTAAGAAATTCTCAATACAAAATGTCCTTTAGGGGTGATCGCGCCATGGATGTCACAACCCCAGACAGGGCAAGTCACAGACCAGTAGGTCTGAGCTTAATAAACTACTAATCGTGCTTACCCATCATAGGTAATTAACATGCATATGAAATCGGGCCTTTGGCAATAGGTATTCATGCAGATAAACTCATAACGGTCAAGCATACCCTTCAAGCACTTGTGTCTAATTTAAAACAAGTAATATGTTCAAAACTCTCGGTTTTGTAAATAGATATTCAATGATCCCAAATCGTGTAGTAAGCAAATCAAGCTTTAATAAATTCAGTGGTAAACAACCATGTATTAGAAATCAGAGGAAAACAGCAAATAAGAATATTTTTGTAAAAGCATTCATGTAAAGCTTATGAAATTGGAATCAATAATGTTTGCTTAGTAAAACAAGCATGTATTCTCACCCCGAAAATAGTTATGAAAACCATTAAAGAAGAAAAGATGGGGCTATGAACTCACCGTAAATGTAAGAAGATCAGGAGTAAAGTGAAATGTCGGACGGGAGAGAAGATCTCTATGCACCACCTAAAAGACGTGACCTGACCTAGAACGATAAAATATGACCAATACGTAAAGATAATATAAGTGTTCATCGAATATGATTCCAGAATAAACATGGCATTGCACTAAACTTCCCAAATCCTTTTTACTCCAAACATGACCTATAATCTGATCTTATAGGTAATAAAACATCTACTAAGTTTCGGCTTTTAATTCTCATTTTATCAAGGTGTACTAATCGTTTTTAAATTTTGAGACTAGACGTAAAAACTCAGTTTCTGATTTTAACTTGACTTGATGGACTCATAACTCCTAGCTCACAAATGTTCTAAATACGAGGCTTTCACTCCTGGAAATCCCTTCGAGTCTAGTTTTCAAAAATGTAAGGCTCGTCATCTCTAGATAACAAAAGATTCAGAACATTAAAAGGCACTTTTTTACCCCTGACTACTTCAAACCAGATTATTTCAAAAATATACCCCTTTACAAAAACGGGGCCATAAATCCCCAACCATGATAGCAAATCCAAAGTGATTCCACTTGAAGAAGTTAGTAATAATTTGTCACTACTGACCCATGCTTTAATATGCAGAAACTTTTGTAAAAAAAATTTAGTGTTAAATCTGTTATTTCCACACAACTATCCAGATTTGAACATAGTTATCGTAAACGGCCAAACTTCCTCATCCGAGGAGTTGGTTGGGCATCAAAAAAAAAACTAAGACTATATCTATCCATTTTATTAAATTCCCAAGCGACTAAAGGCCAAAAACGTTTGAGATAAACCCACGTTTTGCAACTGATATCAAACAGTTCCTAACCTTTAAAACTTGCAAAACTTTATTTACAATGCATTTTAATCTTCATCTACCCACATGCAATGCCACAATAATTAAAAACACCCTCAAGAACATAAACAAACATACTTTTACAGAACTTAAACATCCATTTGCATGGATAAAAATCAAAGAAAGATCAAGGATAAAGAAATAACCTTATAAGAATAGGATTAAGACAAGAAAATCAAAAACATAAACACCCTTCTTGCTTGCTTGGTTGATTCGAACCAAAGGAAACTCAAAACCCCTTAACACCTTGCTTCTAAACACCCTCAAGAACACTTACAATCAAGTATTTAAGTCACCCAAATAACCCAACAACTTCAGCCCTCTAAACCTTCATGAATGGAAGTGAAGATGGAGTTTTTAGACCAAACAAAAAGTATCCTTCCTTTAGAATCCTATTCTCTTTAATCCTTTGAATTTTTGGAGCTTAAAAATGAGATTTTGTGGTGGTTTTATGGTGGTGATGATGATGATTTCGTGGCTGCCATGGAAGGAGGAAGAGAGGAAATGATTTTATGAGATCTAAAATGCATGTAGTGGTGTGAGAGAGAGAAAAAGAGAGTTACATGGGTATGGGAGGATGAGATGGTTGGATTGGTACACATGGGTAGCTTGTGACATTTTTGTGTCCAAGGGTTAAAAAATCTGACCCCCATTATTTATTTAGTGTAGACATATTGTATGTTAAGTATAAATTAAAGGTAGAGTGCAAAACGTGAGTTTTAACGTAAAATTGGGTTTACCGGGTAACGTAGAACTTTTGAAAAGTGAAATGACTCAAGTTTGTAAACATGACTAATTTAAGTTCATATGAGATTATTAGTGTATGTATTTGAATGTTAAAAGGCAAAGGTTTAACAAAAAGGTCGACGGTTTAAGCTAAAACGCGTAGTTTTTGACGAAACGCTACGAAAACGCAAAATGAAACGTAAAGTGTTAAAAAAAATTCAATGGTTGTTGGGGTATTTTATGAATAAAATAAGCTATGTGAGACACATAATAGGTTAAAATCTTAATCACGGCTTAAAATTAACAAAACACGAAAATCGCTGATCGGGTGAATCGAAAACATGAATTCTCACTCAAAAGTAAAAGTTGGAATGAATCACGTATTAAACGTGAAATAAATATTGAACTCGAAAGTACGGGTTGTTAAAAGTATGTTGTTATAAAATAAGACGAATACGACGATCTTACTGTTACAAGAAAATAGGCATGCCGAGCTTACCAAGAAATCTTTCAGATTATGGACGAAGGATGGATGGTGACTAGAGCTAGAAAATGAAGAAGAAGCTGAAGAAAAGTCTAACTTAAAGACTTCGCTATAAACAAAAGTTCTTCCCGAGAGACAACCCGGATTGTTATTTAATTTTGTTATCGAGTCTGTCTTCCCAAACATCAATACGGCGTATCTACTCCATACCATACGACGTATTGATTATCTAGACGTTATCAGTCTTTATTTTATTGCACTTTAGAAACATTATTGTTAGATTTTGAATATGGCGTATTCAATAACCTGATACGTTGTATCCAACTGTCTGACTCGTAATTAGTTCATCTAAGTTTAGTTTAAATTAACCGTAGGTACCAAGATATGAATGCACTTGTTCTTCCTATATTTTATACAGGACCTCGAGAAAGAAATATCGACGAAGTTGATGGAATGCATATTTTTTGGAATTCAATGTGTGTGTTGTTCGTGCTAGGATTCAGACGCTTTTTCAGCACACGATCTTGCTCATAAACGCAACTTGGATAATCTACCGAGCAAATATCAAGGGAGTTTCTCATTCTAATTCTTTTTAATTCCCGTATTTAAAGTTTTATATATACAACGAGGACGTTGTATAAATCAAGTGGGGGGATGGAATTAGAATGTTTACTTGTCCTATTTTTCACAATAAAAAGCTTAAATTATGCTCAAATTCAACAAAAAAATTAAGCATACTTTTGTGAAATTACTTGATACATAACCCGCACATAATAACCCTTGTTAGAATATTGTAAGGATTATAAAAAATGTCACTGTGAAAAAAAAAAAAAAAGTTGGTGTGTGGAAAAGTGGTGGGGGGTGGAGTGCCTTTTTGTTTCAAATGTTTACCTAAATTTCCACAAAATATGAGTGTCCAGTGATGTTTGTAAAACGTAGACTGGCTTGGTATATCACTCGAACCATAGTGATGAGATATTTTCTAAGGATAATAGATGGAGTAACCTGTTTAAATTGGTAATTTTAGGATTACCACCCAATAGCCTTTCACATGTTGCTTATTCACTAACTACACCAGTTAGTTAACCACCGTTAAACCTTTCACTCTTATCTTTAGAGTGATGAATCCACTAGAACAACCATAGAGCATATCCTTTAGGAATTACACCAACTATTTATTTCGTTAACACCATTACCTTAACCTACCCTGTCAGTTAAGTTTATATTTCATTGCTAGTTGCTTAAAGTGAACGTTTGTATTTCCCGAGTCCTGTGTCATTTCTATCTTTTGTTGGGTTGGAAATTTGCGCATTGCAAATGGGGAATGTATATTAGTAGTCAAGCTCATTTGATAAACTACCGATCACAATTATTGGTGAATCCGAAAACGAAGGAACTATCGAAGAAATTATCCAGAATTATTATGATCGTGAAGATGGTGAAACTACACCGAGATTTGAAGTTTAGGTATTAAAAAAACAAAAAAACAAAAAGAGAAAGAAAGTTTGAAGATAATCGTTTCACAATTACCGAAGGAATTACATGAAGGATCGATTATTCGTTGATACGTCTAAAAAAACAACGATGTAGAGTATTGTACAAAGTGGAAGATATCGCCACTTACCTTGTAGAGTATGTAAAGTTTTGGGAAGATTAAGAAGTTGACCGTTACGAGAACACCAACTTAGGTTGTTGTTTTTTATCTATAATCAAGACGTTGTAAATAGTTATGTCTTTATCATGATAACGGTCGGGAAATAAGTGTCTAGCAACTTGTATCTTAAGTCTTAATCTATTTGTTTCTTGATTTTTATTTAACAACAATTTACTTCCCTCTCACCTGATGATTAGCCGTTGGTTTTACACGAACGAGGATTCATACGAACATACATGTCTATCCCGGCATTCCGGGTGTGTATGCATGCCTTATACCTTGTTGGTTTACGACTTTTGGTGAAAGTTAGAAGGTTCCAACCCTATATCATTTTTCATCCTAACCGTTGGTTAAATTCGAATGGGGATGTGATCGAACACACATGTCTATCCCGACATTCCGGGTGTGTATGTGTGCTTCAGCTGCCTTGTTGGAGTGGTACTTTTGGTGAAAGATTGTAGAATGGTCAAACCGTATGCCTTTCCATACAAAAACCCATATTTACCTTTATAAACTTGTTACTCCTTAGCTTTAGTGGTGGAGATCTGTATCCTTGCCAAGCTAATGATAGAATACTCGTCATGACTGAGCAATTGAGCGAATTAGTTTTTACATGTTACACTAGATTCTTAAGTGATTTGAGTGTTTTCATCTTCCTATTTGTGAGGTGTTTGGTTGTGTACTTGTAATAGATCAAATAAGTGCTTTAACGGAAAATATCCTTAGGGATACATTTTTTATAAACTTCTAAAGGCTACTTGAGGACAAGTATTTGATGACATCAAATAACGTCTATTTTATAGCATCATTTATCCCGTGTTATTAACCCATTTTGTATAGTTATTGCAAAGAATTGCTACTTAATCATTTATATTTGAGAATTGCAGTAATTATGAAGTACTTGGTGAAAATTAGCAAAAGGCGCGCATTATGGAGCTTAAATGAAGATATTTTGAAGATTACTATTCTAAAAACCAATACGCCGTATCCATCAAGGAAGATACGGCGTATACATGCCTGCACTCACCAAAGACCACTCAGGAATAAAGATCAATACATCGTATCCAGAGGACTCAATACGCCGTATTCAAGATATAGAATCAATATAATATTCTAGAATCAATATAATTACACATACTATTTTCCATTTAAACCGGACTTAAATGACCAAAAACGTACCAAAAATACTTTGTATTTGTATGTTTTCATTTATGTTGTGCAGGAAACGGGTATCCGAGAAAAAGACACAAAATCAAGCAAAAACGGACCAAAACCGAGCATGGAATGGAAGAGCATCAAAATGACAAAGTCAAATCGAAGCCAAAGACCAAAAAGCCAAAGTCCAAATAGTCAACCCCGCCAAAGTCAACAGCCAACCGAAGCCAAAAAAATGAAGAAATACTTAATGGGCCACCCATACCCATCTAATGGGCCGGGGCAGCCCATTAAGTCATTTGATCCAAGACTACATAAGCCTAATGTTGAAAATAGCCCAAGTTCATTTTTACACCTAAACGGTCCAAAGCACACATATGGCCCAATCCTTTAACAAATGATAACACTCTCGTTTAGCCCAAACCCTTTAACTTTTAAACATGTTAAGTCCCACAAGGACTATACGTGTAATAACACCACACACCTTCAAGGACTAATATTGCCAACCCACAAAAAACTATATCACCACAAGGGACTTTCCATGAAATATCACAATTTACCTTGAGGGACTAAACATGGTCCATTTTCCCCAAACAATCCCTTATCCCACAACCAAAACAATTTTCTCTTCTCATACTTTCCCGCCAAACCCCTGTCACTCTCAAACCTCGATCACTGTTCACACCCCATGACAAACACATCTCTTTCCCTTAAACCCCACCCCATATGCATCCAAATGCCACCTTGGCAATCCCCTTTAACATCATTGGACAAGGGAATGGAGGGCTATGATGATATGACTTGGGCACAAAGGCAAATTGATGGCTGAGATCACTTTGAGCTACTCTCTCACACAACAAACACAAAGGCTTGAAGCTCTCACAGAAGAAACACAGCAAGCTTCCAAGACTTAGTATAAAATAGGCTAGCTTAGTTCATTTGTTTTGTGTCGAATTTTTTGTGTTTAGAAGGCAAAAGCTTGTAAACCTTAATTTGTACCATTTTAATACTGTCATTTTAATACATTTTCATTTTAAATTATCTTGTCCATTTAATTATACGTCCTTTTATATAATACTTGCAAATGTAATTTTATTGTAAGTTAAAGCTTTTCTTAAATACTTGTCATTTAAGATTCTTGTCTTTTAAATACCTAGTTTAAGCTCTTATATAAGCTTTTAAGTAATTAAAAGCTCATATAAAAGCTCATTTCATTTCTGTTAAAAAAAAAACTCAAATCCAAAAATATCAAGAATCTTCTGTCCAAATCAAAAGAGCAAGGTTATAAGGGATGGCCTTGGGTTAGTGCTTCATGGGAAGCTTTAGGAAAGGTTTTTAAGCTTTTTGAAAGCTTATTTCATTGCTAAAATCATAGGACCTTTGTAAGCTCTCTTTTTATATTTTTGCTTATCTTTACTATTCATCTGCTTATTTTTTGCTTATCATTGCTTTTTCTTGCTTATTTATGTGTTTTATGCTTATATATGCTTGTTTAGTGCTTATATGTCCTTAGTTTGTATTTTTACTTGAAACTGTCTTAGGTGCCTCTTAATCTGCTTATCTCTATTTGCTTATTACTTAAAAGCTTTAATTTGGTTTCAAACAAACTCTGCTTATTTGCTGCTAACATTGTTTTGTTTGCTATCTGTGTTCAAAAGTTTTTGCTTAGATTTGTATTAATCAGTTTAAAAATTGATTTAAGAATCTAAAGGGGTGTTTGGCACAAGGTGAAAAAGGGTTAAAAATTGGTTTGCAAAAACTTGTGGGTCACTCTGCCATCTTTGGCAAGCAATTTTGAGTGGATTTAATCTGTTTTTAAAAGGGGTTTAGGTCTTAAAGTCTGTTTTTTAAGTATTTCTTATAGGGTGTTCAAAATCTATGGTGACAGCACATTGTAAAACAGCTTATTGGATATGGCTTTCTAAACCAGCTTTTTAGTCTTGTTTTAGTGTCTTTTGTAGTGTCAAAATATAGTAGTCCAAAGGTCTTTTGACCACCTTGTGTTTCTTTCAAAATCTGTCAATTTTTATCAAGTGCTTTTTAAAAGTAAAACTTACCTTTTTTCTCCTTTTCAATATCATTAGTAAAACCTATTTTTAGCTTTCAAATTTTTGAGCATAAGATCCTCTTAAGCTAGTCTCTATCTGTTTTCATTAGTTTTTTAAATTGGAGCTTATTTTGTAGCTTATTTTGGTCATGCACTTTGTCCCTTTTTCCTTAAGAAAAACACAATCAGCATATGCTGATTGTGAACAGCCTTTTCCAACCCCTTCTTAATTGACCTTATTCTGTTTCAATTGTTTTCCTTTTCTTTTTAGAAAGCCCATAAGCTGTAGCTTTAAGCTCATATAAGCTCTATCCAGTAAAAGTTCTACAAAGAAGCTTAAAATTAAGCCAAAGAGGCCCTTTGCCTGTTTGATTTGTTGTGAGCCTTATTTGCTTATTTGCTTATTTTTCCCTTTTCTATATTATCCATTTCTTTGCTTATTACTTCCTATTAGCCGTCTTATTAAGGGGTGTTAGTATAGGTTTGTGATTGCTTGTTTTGCCTTTCCTTGTGCTTATTTGCCATAAAAGTGCTTAACAGTTTGGCTTATTAGTCCTTAGTTTAATTAGTCATTTCTGTCAGCTTTTCTAAGTGCTTAAACCAGCTTATTTTTTAGTATTTAAAAAAGTCATTTTTTAAAAGTGTCTTATTTTTTAGTGTTTTATAAGTTTTAAAAAAAAGAAAAAAAATAGTTTTTGCAAAAAGGGAGGCCAAGGATTCGAACCCTGGACCTCCCCTTTAACACACAAGCATATTTAACATCACACACACTCACCATCGGTACCAGTAGGACCATCTCGTCATAACTGGTACCACTTAATTTATATACACATTTTTTTTTTTAGCTTATTACTCTTTACTGCTTATTTTCGGCTTATTCAATAAGCTATTTTTCAAACTTTTATTTTTCTTAGATAGCCCGTAACTTAAGCTACTTTTCTGCATTTTTTCAGATTTTTCCATTAAAGTTTAGTATTTTTAAACAATTTTTCTTTTCAAAACCGTTTTTAATTCATTAAAAATTTAATAAAAATAAAAAAATATATAATTTTTTTTAGAAAATTTTCTTTTATTATTTAGCACGGGTTTAAATTTCAAAATTTCATTTTTTAAAGAACGGGATTCGGTCCCGGTTCTCGTTTTTAGCTTTCGTTTTTTAGGTTTCCCTTACTCGTTTTTGCATTTTGATTGTAGAATTAGAAAACCAACTCTAAAAATCCTTAATCCATTCAATTATTTTCCCCAATTCACGCGATCACAAACGTTCTTGATTTTCAATTTGCATCTCGTTGGGAGAACGAACCGGGGGGATTTTTGATTTTTTCTTTGGTCAAAAGGAATTTGATTTGAATCTCTTAGAATACTTACTTACTACAATTGAATTATAATCTTGAAATTATCCTTATATATTTACTGTAATTTATATATACAAAAAGGCTGGTTTCAAAGGTTATCAATTTTGGCACCATTGCCGGGGAGGTGTAATCGATTATCGTTTCGTTTGAAGATTAGTTTTGAAGACCCTTCCCTCGTGAAGTTATCATTCCCGTTTGTGAATATTTTCTTTATTAAAAATATAAAAAATACAAAAATATTGTTCATTTTCTTTTATTAGTATTAGTATAAGATAAAAAAATCAAAAACATTAAAAAAAATTTTCCCTTAACCAAGAATAAAAATCATCAACAATAAATGCTTGCATCTTGAGGCATTATCATAATAAGATCTCCCGAACAAAGATTCAAAACTTGCCTCTGTGTCCACTTGCGACGTATGTCTCAAACCTTTAAAAGTTTAACAAACTCTAAGAGGGGTATAAGGAGGGTTGTTTCGAGGAACTACGACCCGAAAGGAGAAAGGTTTTTAATAGCTTCGCGCTTTCCTACTCCTCCGCTCCTTTGTGCGTTTTTCTTTTAAAGAGCTACCGTGAAGCTTGTCGATTATTTTTAAGTTATTCGATCTCGTTTGTCATTAAAATAAATTGTGAATTATTGAAAAAAAACCAAAAGTATTTTCATTTAATCATTTTATTGCATGCGCAATCTAATCATGATACTAACTACGAGCTAAGACTTGTTACAACTTGGAAGTGACCGACACTTTTCGTGTTTCCAACACTAAGTACAATAAGCTAAAATAAGCACTAACTAACCTAATAGGCAAATATAAATCTAAATAAGCACAAAAAACAATAAGCTAAGCTAAGAAAAGGCCAATAAGCACTTGGACAAAAACTGCCAATCAAACAGCCTAAGGACACTTTTTAGGCTTAAATTTAAGCCACTAAAAGGATCCTTATGGGCATATGGCTTATATGAGCTTAAAGCCTGTCCTAAGGTCTTCTAAAATCAGCAAATGGAATTTAGTTTGAAACTCAATTAAGCTACTAAAAATGCTAAAGAAAATGGCTGTCACTCATCAACATATGCTGATTTGGTCATTTTATAAAAGAAAACTTGGCTTTTGCAGCCTATAAAATAAGCTAGAAAATAAGCTGAAAAATGAAAGATTAGTTAAAACAGATGGAAATTGACTCCTAATGAGCTTGTACACAAATTTTCAAAAGCTAAAAACAAGTTTAACTATCTAAAAATTGAAAGTGAAAAAACTGTTTTTAAACTAAAGACACTTGACCAAAAACTTGACAGATTTTGAATAAAACAAAGGTAAAAGAAAAGACAATAAACCTACTGCATTAGACACTCTAAAAGGACACAAAACAACACTTACAAACTTGATTTGAAAGCTAAAACAATTAAGCACTTAGAAACTATTTTTAAACCAACAGTTTCAAAGACTTTTTAGACAAAACTTGAAAACAGGTTTTAAGACTTGAAAGCTTTTAAAAACAGGTTAAAACAGCTTAAAGAGGCTTGCCAAAGATGACAAATGTTACGAATAAGAAAATGATGATCATTAATGCAATCAAAGAGAGATCTCAATGATCGTCCCTTGGGGGAAGATTGTTAGGAATGATAAAAAGTGACGATCTATTGAGATCGGAGTCATGTAACAATTGGAAAAAATAATATTGAGTGTAATAGGTTAGATGAAAGATTCGTGACCTAAAAAGAAGTCCACGAAACCTGGCTAAAAGGCAAAGACTAAAAGACAAAGCACCTTGCTCATACTTGTAAAATGGGTATAAATACCCCACCACCTCCTCATTAGTGAGGTGTATCTTCTAATCAATCTAATCATTTTCTCTAATCCTCCTCCTCCCTCTTTCTCTCTCTATTTTCTAATCTTTCTCTCTCTAGACTAAACACTCTATTGCATATTGATCCTGAATTCAAGACTTAAAAAAAATTCACAACAAAGTGACTCCAAAAGGATTTTATCCAATTTTTACCCACTTTGGCACCTTATGCCAAACACCCCTTTGATTTTCTAAATCAAATTTTAAAACAGTTTAACAAAGATTTAAGCAAAGACTTTTAAGCACAGATGGTAAACAAGCAATGATAAGCAAAAATAAATGGATTCCAAACAAAAATAAGCAATTAAAATAAGCAAACAACAAATGGCAGTTTAAGGTAAAAATAGACAGTTAAGAGCAAAACTTAAAGAAATGACATCAAAGCAACAAAGAAAGACACATAAGCATAAAAGACAGTAATAAGCAAGAAAAAGCAATAATAAGCAAAAAAATAAGCTAATGAACAGTAAAATAAGAAAAAATTTAAAATGGAAACTTACAAAAACCCTTGCTCAAAACAGGGTAAACAAACTGATCTACAAGCTAGTAAGGTCTTAAAAGCCCTTCCAAGTTTGGCTTTTCTTCCAAAATAAGCTGAGGTACTTTAAGGGTGGATTTTTTTTGTGATTTTTTTGATTTTTAGACTGAAAAGTAAAACTAGCTTTTTGAACAAGCTTGAATTATTCCAAAGCTTATATAAGAGCTTAAAAAACACAGTAATTAAAGTGAAAGTAATGGTAAATGACAATATATAAAGGAAAGCTCTTAAAAATGCATGTAACTTCAATAAAGATTACAAAGCTGCAAATTAAAATGACATTCATTTAAAATGACAATGATTGAACTAGGTGACCCTGAAAAATTTCTCAATCCTATGGTTTTAGTGACCTCAATGGCAAAGCCCTATCCGATCCTAGGTGCACATCCAACTTGATGCCACTCTCGGTGTGGAAAAAGTTAGGATTACCGAGCTTATTTCCACCCCAAACGACTCTTGAACTGCCAACCGGAAATTATGCACTCCGCAAGGAATGCAAGCGATGCTTGTTTCCGGTTGGAAATTCACATTCCTCGCATGATTTTGTCATCGTTGCTTAATGAAAGCGAAATCCTCGTATACCCTCTCAACTTGGAAGACCTTTCTTACGGACCGGTTCGTGCTATGATTGACGTCTTAACAGGGAGAAGAAATGATACTCCGGACGGTAATGAAAAGATTAATCTTGAATATGAGACATGACACTTCAAGCTATTCAAACGAACCTCGATCAAGAATCAATCAACTGGATTGATGTCTATAATTTTTCACATGAGGAAATGACTTAAAATTTGTTTGCAAACAAATCATCTAAGTTGCATATCCCCTTCTTCTTCTCATCCCGACTTAACTTCACTGGAAGTTAATTATGACATCTTTGATCTGGAGGGAGACATTATTGAGAACTTGCTAAATCTTGATAAAACCAAAAATCTCCCTCCATATCATGATAATCAATTGAGTGGCAATCCCACTCTGATTTCGGAATCCGTGGCCAAGTCTTCTTCTTCTTCCCCGACACTTATTTCCATCGAAGAAAGTGAATTAATTTGGGAAGAATTTGAAGCTTATCTCGCAAGTGATTCATTTCCACAGGTAAATAGTAATCCTTTATCTCCTCTCCCTCCTTTTCATAATTCTTTAAGTGGCAGTACCATTTCTTCTTCACCTAGTCTCCCGATTTCTGAGACTAGCGACTATTCTCTTGAAGAGTTCGCCGATGAACTCGCTCTTATCACATTTCCACCAGGAAATGTTGATCTTCCCGATGATATCGAATCCGATCTTCGAGAATTAAAGTATTTGCTTAACCACGATCCTATCGAGGAGATGGATTATATTCTCGAAGATTCGATTGATAAAAATTCTCCTAATGACAATCTTGTTGATACCATTTCTAAGATGTTCATCGATAAACATGCTCTTGATTACTCATCCCCATCATTATGGGATGATTATGATGATAATCTTTTTGATCTTGAGACCGTTAATGATGATACTTATGATGATCCATTTGACTCCAAGGAAGAGAAAATCAAAGAGTCTAAACTCTTGATTGATGAACTTGATCTTCCTGGATCAAGTGATTTCCTTCCTTCCCCCGAGTGTGACTTGGTTTTCTATGAGGATTTTTCCGAGGTTGATACTTTGTCTTCGACCAACAACGAGGACAAGGTAATTTTGTTAATCGTATACTCATTCATAATAGACCATTGGAAATCACCAATTGTGCACAACCGGATAAAGAAATGTAAAGATAGTCTCACTAAATACTTCTTTAATTCTTGAGGATTTTAATCCTCCCTTTTATGAACTTCCTTTCCACAAAGAAGTTCTCCGGGCTCAGAGCGTACTCCATCGTTTATGATCCATGAAAATGAGAAAAAGTTTTCAACCCCAGGATTCTCACTTCTAAAAGAGTTCATTCTTCTCTTCTATCGGAACTATCTCATCGGGACTCTAAAGCTTTCAAAGTCATTAAAATTTTTGAAAGCCCGATGGAGATTTTTCCTTGCTCTTATGGAGAGGACATCCGTGTTTTGGATGTTCCGTGCCTCCATTATTATCCCCGCTTACCACTTAAGATATGGGGGATTGTGTCAAGCAAGTGACCTAAAACAAGCGCGTCGTAGGTGGGCAACCCATGCTTATCCTGTATACATAGTAGTATTAAGTATGTATAGTATGTATAAATGAATAAGTGTTTTTTGTTGTTGTGAGAGGCTCGCCTCTTCCATTATCCGTGTTTTGTGGTTTTGTGATTATATGTCCAGGATTGCCCGGATTTTTGAAGCATCTCGTGCTCTCAGTTTTTGTCCTTCGTTCACAAGCTTCACATCCTCAGCTTTATTTTGGGAATCCGATATCCAAATCTTATCGAATAACGTTTATCTTTAAGCATACCTAGGCTTATGATTTACGTAGAGACCTTCTTAAAACATTGAGGACAATGTTTAGTTCTATTATGGGGGGTCTATCGATTTGATTGTGCCTGCAGTCGTTGTTTTCGCGTAATCCCGTTTTTATCACCAAAATTCCAAAAAAATGAAAAAAATTAAAAATTTTCAAAAATAAAATAAGTTTTTGTCATATTTTTGGACGTTCCTCCTGCTGGTAGAATAAGCATAAATTTTAACTCGATCGAGCGTGTTGAGCTCTAGCTTGTTCCTTAACGTTTAGACTAAGCGTTCGCGGATCTTCGCAAAGAACGAAAAATGATAGACTAATGCATGAGTTTCGATGTTAAACAAGGATTATTTGGAAATCTTAAGAGCTTATGAGTGTAATTTGTGGTTTTTTCTCCAATAAGCTTCTAACCAGACTAATAATACGTGCTATTTTTGAAAATTAAACTTAAATCAACAATTTTTGAGATGTAGTCAATAATATTTTTTAGTCTTAGTTCAAATTTATACTTAAATTTTCTAAAACGAAATTTTCTCTATATCATGGTATTATATGTTAAAAAAATAAAAAATAAAAAAAAGGAAAAAATGAAAAAAATGAGTAATAATTATAAACTGTGGGCTGATAAAAGTTTGCTGCATCTTGCCGGCTCACAACCGATGTTGCAGCCTTCTAAAGAAAGCCTATAGTAAGAATAATAATCCGAGACTGATAAAAGTTTGCTGTATCTTGCTGGCTCACAACCGATGTTGCAGCCTTCTAAAAGGTCGAGGATTTCCTTAAGAATGAATAATTATGTTAAGTGTGATATATGTGATTTAATAAATATAGGGAAAATCTCTTTTTCTTAAATTTAAATATGCTTTTGAACTAAGAATATTTCATTTTAAGTTTTTCTAAATAAATTAGTATATTACGGAAACATAGAGTATTTTGAAAACCGAAGGGTCCGTGAGTCCCGATACTAGTCTCTATGGGGTGTCAAAAGCCTGGTCACTTAGCCGCAAAGTTGGGATGTGCCGAACAAAGTCGCTACAATGGGATGATCTCGACTTCAAAACCATTATTCTCGGGTGGATACGTGAAACATAGATTTTTCCAAAACGTTTGATCTTTGGTTGCAATTCAAAATGGCACAATCACCTAATATATAATAATAATGTCGGGAGTGAAAAGTTACCACAAGTTTGCAAGTATGAGTAGTGTTAGCATCTTAACTTATAAATTAACATGATAATTCGATTTAAGCTTGGATGGAATAAGTGAAAAGTCGGGGACGATGACAGTAAATCCTTTTTAGGGGCATTTATTAAAGGATTTGAAATGCATATGTTCTATGATCCCTAAAGTTATAAAAATAACAAAGTCAAACGTACTAGTTAGTTGCTAACTAAGATAAGTAATCAAAAAAAGAACAAAAATATGTGTAGGAATAAGTGAATACATTTAAAAATGGTAAAAACGGGGCTTTTCTAAACTATTGATTCTTTAATTCCCCTTGACGAACACTTAGCTACTTTTTGAGGTTATTATTCGAGGGGGATTAAGAGTCTTAGTTTACTAACGCTGCGTTCTCGAGTTTTAAACCACAAGAAAAGAAAGTAAAAGAAAAGAAAAGAAAGGTAAAGGAAAGAAAAATTTAAGTAGTTAATAAAAATATTTGTGTTCTTGAGTTGAAGGAAAAGAAAGGAAAAAGTTGATTCAATTACAATTATGCCTATGTTTGAGAAGTTTCAAGTTAAAAAAGCAAGGATAATTATGTCTTTTGACATGTAAAATATTACTTTCCTTCCATTTCCTCCCATTTTTGGGAGGAAAGTTTTAGCCAACAATTTCCTTTCATTTTCCTTCCTTAAAAAACTCAAGAAAACACATTTGCTTAAGTTTCCTTTCTTTTCCTTTCTTTTCCCTTCAAAATTAAACTTGAGAACAAAGTGTAAGTGCTTACTTATAGCATTGCGTGAGGATACGCAATAGTTTAGTATGGGGGATTTTGGTATGTGCTTAATTACACATACCATTTTCCAATAAAACCGGACTTAAATGACAAAAAACGTACCAAAAATACATTGTATTTGTATGTTTTCATTTATATTGTGCAGGAAACGGATATCTGACAAAAGGACGAAAAATCAAGCCAAAATCGACAAAACCGAGCACGGAATGGAAAAGTGTGGAAAAGCCAAAGTCAAAGTCAAAGTCAACCCCGACAAAGTCAATAGTCAATACCGAAGCCATAACCGAAGAAATTCTTAATGGGCCACCCTTACCCATCTAATGGGCCGAGGTAGCCCATTAAGCTATATTTATCAAGACTTATAAGCCTCTAAGGCTTAAATGGCCCATATCCCTTTTTTATACAAAAAGGGACCAAAGCTGCCAAGTCCTCAAAGTTGTATCACCCACAAGGACTTTTGGTGTAATAACACCATACATATTCGAGGACCAAATCTGCCAAAACCCCTAAACTTGTACACCACCAAGGACTTAACTTGCAATGATAACATACATGTTAGGGGACTACTTTTGTCAACTTCCCAAACCTTTACCCTGCTCTTAAATCAAACAGAATACCCATTTTCCCGCCAAATAACAAACCCCACCATTGTCACTTTCCTTGCCTCGTTTACTGTTCACACCAGCCAAAACCATCCCTTTCACCTCACCTCACCTCACTACACTCCAATTGCCACTTTGGCAATCCAAGAAAACACCATTGGACAAGAGAAATTGAGGGTTTTAATCAACTGCCTTGGGTACAAAGAAAAAAGGAGGGCCAAGATTGCTTTGGGACTTAATCTCACACAACAAACACAAATGCTTGAAGCTCACTCAGAAGAAACACAGCAAGAGAAGACTCAAGATTTAGCTTTTAGTATAAATATAAGCATATGTAGCTTATTAAGCTTTTGTCGAATTTTTGTTAAGTCCACATTATTGTATTAACAAAGTTTGTACCATTTTAATATTGCAATTTAAATTACTTGTCATTTAACTTTTCTGTCATTTGAATACTATCTTTGTAATCCCTTTTTAAGTTAATGCGATTTTAAGTGTTTTCCTTTAAATACTTGTCATTTATATATCTTGTTTATAAATACTGTTTGCTAAGCTCTTATACAAGCTTTTAAGTCATTAAAAGATTTTATAAAAGTCTGTTTTCATTTTTGTCTAAAAAATCAAGAAATCACAAAATTGTCAAAAGCAAAGGAGCAAGGTTTATTGTGGACGGCCTTGGTTTAGAGCTTCATGGGAAGCACATAGGTTTGTATAAGCTGATTTGAGAGCTTATTTCATTGCCAAAAGCATTGGACCTTTGTAAGTTTCCATTTTTAAATTTTTGCTTATTTTACTGTTCATGTGCTTATTTCCTGCTTATTTATGCTTATTGTTGCTTATTATGTTGTTTTATGCTTACTAGTTCTTGTTTGTTGCTTATATGTCTTTGTTTGAATTTTTTGCTTAAAACTGCCTTTGATTTGCCTTTTACTGCTTATTACTCTTTTGCTTATTTAAGTGCTTATTTTTGTGTTTTATTTACTGCTTATTGCTCATTAGTGCTTGGTTATCATCTGTTTTAAACTATCTTAGCTTAAATCACTTTAAATCAGTCTTAAAATTGAATTTTCAATCTTAAAGGGGTGTTTGGGTTAAGGGGTCAAAGTGGGTCATTTTGGTTAAAAACCCTTTTGGGTCACTTGGCCACTTATGGCCAAGCCTTATTTAGTTGTTTTTAAGCTGTTTTCAAAGTTTGTAAGGTTTGTTTTAAGGTTTTTCTAAAAGATTCTTTTAAACTGTGGTGACAAAACAGGTTTATGTA
>BQNB010087086.1:0-28011 GCA_026074375.1 Tanacetum coccineum
ATTTTATCATCAAATGAATGACAACTCAACAAAAGAAGAAGTTTTTCAAGGACGTTAAACATTATTTCTGGGATGATCCCTATCTTTTTCGTAGATGTGCGGATCAAATCATTTGACGGTGTGTGCATCGGCAAGAAACTCTTGACATCCTCAAAGCTTGTCATGAAGGACCCACCGGGGGCCATCATAGTGCCAATCTTATCGCTCGAAAAGTATTTGATGCCGGTTTCTTTTGGCCAACCATATATCGAGATACCCATACGATGATCAAATCTTGTGATACGTGTCAAAGACAAGGAGAAATTTCACAACGAGATGAGATGCCTCAAAACGCTATCCAAGTTTATGAAATCTTCGATGTATGGGGTATTGATTTTATGGGACCATTTCCGTCTTCACATGGGAATAAATACATCCTCGTTGCCATTAATTATCTTTCAAAATGGGTTGAAGCAAAGGCGCTCCCCACAAATGATGCTCAAGTTGTAGTTAAGTTTTTGAAATCTCTTTTTGCCTGATTTGGAACACCTAGAGCTATTATAAGCAATCGTGGGACCCATTTTTGTAATGATCAGTTTGCTAAAGTAATGTCTAAGTATGGGGTCACACATCGTCTTACTACCGCTTATCACCCTCAAACGAGTGGTCAAGTGGAGGTGTCCAATCGAGGCTTGAAACGTATTCTAGGAAGGACGGTTGGAGAAAACCGTGCCTCGTGGTCCGACAAACTAGATGACGCTTTATGGGCATTTTGTACTGCTTTTAAGACACCAATTGGTTGTACGCCTTACAAGTTAGTGTACGGAAAATCTTGCCATTTACCTATCGAGTTAGAGCATAAAGCATATTGGGCTTTAAAACATGCTAACTTCGATCTTAAAACTGCGGGTGATCACCGAAAACTTCAACTTAATGAACTTAATGAGCTTCGTGATCAAGCTTACGAGAATTCTTTAATTTATAAAGAGAGGACGAAGAAGCTTCACGACTCAAAGATCAAAAACCTCATTTTTATTGTTAGTGATCGAGTTTTACTCTTCAACTCTCATCTAAAGATATTCTCGGGAAAGCTTAAAACTCGTTGGTCAGGACCTTTCACCATCACCAAAGTTTTTCCATACGGAACCATTGAGTTATCTCAAATCGAAGGTTTGAACTTTAAGGTGAATGGTCATCGTGTGAAGCATTACTTTGGAGGGGACTTACCACCTAAGGTAGTCCAGGATCTCCACACTTTCTTCAAGGACGAATGAATTCGGGGATCGAGTCAAGCTATATGACTCGGTTACCAAAAACAAAGCGCTTCGTAGGAGGCACCCCATGCTTATCCATTTTTTCTTCTTTCTTATTTCTATTGTGATATGAGGAGGCTTATACTCTTCCGATTCTTGTTGTTTGTGCTTGTGATTATGTTTGCAGGATTGACCCAAAATTTTTGAAGACTCTCGTGTTCGGTGTTTTGTCCCAGTTCACTCGAGCTTCCTAGCCTTTGCTTGCCATTAGTTTAGGGAAATCCGATATCCTAGATTATTATCGACTAACATCTATCTTTTAGCATACTTGATAAACTGCTTAAGATTTGTTTGATACTTTCTTCATGCTTAGATTATGCATTCGACTTTTTGAGTTCTAGAATGGGGTTTTTAAGTCTTAGGTTAGGAAACACTGCGGACAATGTTTAGTTTTAGTATGGGGTGTATATCTTCGATATGATCTTACCTACCTTTGGCCGTTGTTCTCACGTACCCCTTTTTCCTACAAAAATTTTAAAAAATATGAAAAAATTTAAAAATTTTCAAAAATAAAATAAGTGTTTTGTCATAATTTTGACTTTCCTACTGGGTAAAATAAGAATAAATTTTGACCCGATCGAGCGTGTTGAGCTCTAGCTTGTTCCTTAACTTTTAGGCTAAGCGTTCGCGGAAATTCGCGAAGAATGAAAAATGATAGAGTTAAGTATGAGTGAGATGCTAAACAAGGATTATTTGGAAATTTTAAGATCTCATGTATGTAATTTGTGGATTTTTCTCTCATAAGCTCCTAACCGGATTAATAATACGTGCTGTTTTTAGAGATTAAACTTAAATCAACAATTTTTATGTAGTTAGTTTTACCGCTTGTAGAAATTTAGTTAGTACCGTTTAAGAGATATGTATGAGATATTTTAGGAAAAGATATGTATTATCTTTTACGCATTTTGTAAGCTTGTTAGGGTTTATCCTTGGTTTATAAAAGGATCCCTCTTGGCATAGTTAGAGAGACGAGTTCAATACATCTCATACAGTCATATTTCATAGTTAGTAATCTGTAATCACTCAAAGCAGATTATAGAAATTTATTATTTATTCTTTTCATTGTTTCTTCTTAGTACTTGGTGGTTAAGATTCCGCATGAGCACATTGTAGTCATAGTCAGTGTTTCTATATAGTCAAATGTATTTATACAACATGGTATTCATACTTTATTGTTGCCATAGGTCTATTACAGTGTGGGGATCACAAGTGTATCTGAGACCTGTGAGAAACTTGAGTAAGGAAGAGAAGGAACAAACAAATCCAGTTTTTTAAACTATCTTCCATCCTACAAAATTAAAAAAACTTGTCTGGATCACAGAATGAAATGCCACCACCACCACCTCCTACAACATCATCATCACAAACACCAAACACAACAAACTCCTATACTGTATCAGACATCAAACAACCTATTCTCAAAAAGGGAGGATTTGGATATATGGGCCATGAAAATGGACATTATTTGGCCTATACAGGATATCTAATCTGGGAAGTTTTTATACACAATGGTATGGTCCTTTATCACTCAACACAGTAACACATGGGGACAAATCAAGGTTCTGCCTACAAGAACTGCAGAAGAATTTAATAGCAAGAGACGCATAGAAGAAAGAAAAGCAAGGACCACTTTGCTTATGGCTCTACCAGAAGATCATCTTGCTAAATTTCATAAGATGACTGATGCAAAAGAGATGTGGGATGCCATCAAATCCAGATTTGGTGGAAATGACGAATCAAAGAAGATGTAGAAAGTAATCTTGTATAGCACAGTTTTAGGATTCTCTGTATCAAACTCAGAAGGGCTTTTCTAAAGGCTATGACAGGTTCCAAAGTCTTTGAGGTCAATTAGAGATTCATGGAGCAGGTGTATCCACTGAGGATGCAAATCAAAAATTCCTTAGATTTCTTCCTTCTGCCTGGTCTCAAGTTTCCTTAATTATGAGGACCAAACCAGGAGTGGACAGTCTCAGCTTTGATGATCTGTATAATAATCTAAGAGTCTTTGAGAATGATGTAAATGGCTTACTGCATCATCCTCTAGCACGCAAAATGTAGCATTTATCTCTGAGAACCAGCATATGAATGTGAGGGCTTATAGTGTTTCTTAATCCTTCTGGTCAAAACTCACAGTATGAACAAACATCATCATACTCATTACTTGCTAATCAATCAAGTTGCCCTCAACTGGATCATGAGGACTTGGAACAGATTGATGAATATGACCTTGAAGAAATGGACTTGAAGTGGCAAGTGGCCATGATCTCAATGAGAATGAAAAAGTTTTACAAGAAGACTGGTAGAAAGCTACAATTTGATGCAAAAGAACCAGTTGGCTTTGATAAAACCAAAGTTGAATGCTACAATTGCCACAAGACAGGGCATTTTGCTAGAGAGTGTAGAATCAAGGGAACTCAAGATAACAGGAGGAGGGATGCATGGAATTCTGGAAACAAGGATGGGAGCAGAACTGGACAGAAGGAGGATTCTAAAGCATTGGTGACAATTGATGGAGAAGGTGTAGATTGGACAAATCATTCAGAAGAAGATGAAGATTATGCTTTGATGGCTTGCAACAGCTCAGACTCAGACACAGAGGTAATTTCCTGTTCAAATAAGTGTAAAGAGTCTTATGCTAATCTTAAAAAACTGTATGATGCTCAGAGAGAACAACTTAGTGATGCAAGCATAGAAATAAAGGCATATTCTCAAGGTCTTAAGAAAGTTGAAGCACAGTTAGTTGCTCATCAACAAGGACAACTTTGGTATGAACAAAAGATAAAATTTATGAAGATAGATTTAGATGATAAAACAGATGTTCTAACATACCATAAGAAATTGCTAGCAGAAGCTCAAAAAGAAAAAGAAGATTTAAAGGCTAAAGTAGAAAAATGGCATAATTCTTCTAAGAATCTTAGTAAACTGCTAAATACCCAAATGAGTGCTAATGATAAGTTTGGGCTTGGGTATGGGGATCACAGATATGATGGTATTTTGAGCTATGAAAATGAAGTGTTGCAGAGTGTTTTCATGAATAAAGAAAGTGACTTAGAAAAACAACCTTTGTATGATAGGTTTGTTACAGCAGATGGAATGCATGTTGTACCCCCACCCATGACAGGGAATTATATGCCCTCTGGACCTGATATTGAAATAGATTACTCACAATTTACATATGGTCCAAAACAGACTCAACCTAGTGAATCTGAATCCCAAACAAGTGAATTTGATACCTGTGATTCTAACATTAGTACAGAACCCACTGAATTAGTGTCTGAACCAGTTGTCAATGAATCAAATGTAGAATGTCAACCTAAGGTCTGGTCTGATGCTCCTATCATTGAGGAGTA
Organism: Tanacetum coccineum; assembly: GCA_026074375.1. NCBI lineage: Eukaryota > Viridiplantae > Streptophyta > Magnoliopsida > Asterales > Asteraceae > Tanacetum > Tanacetum coccineum. Next base: position 4,643 of record BQNB010087086.1, read on the forward strand.
TGAATCAGATAGTGAAGATGAGTATGTGTCTACACCAAGAAAAGAACAAGAAACACCTAGTTTTGCTAACAAGCAAGTAAAAACTCCTAGGGAAACTGTTAAGAATCAATTCACACATAGTCAAAAACCTAAAGTTGAATAAAAAGAATCGGGGTATGTGTTTACTGTAAGAGCAAGGTTTGCAAGTGGTAGTTTTAATCCATTTAATCAGAGATTGGTGTGATTTCCATGAGAAAGAAAGCAAAGGGAAAGCTTAGTAAACCAATGGGAGGAAACAAAGTGCAAAGAGTGAATTAACAAAACCAATTTGTTCTGTCCATCAGTACTAACTAGAACTGGGTAAAATTCTAGTTATAGTACTGCTAGAACAGCGGCACTAAACATCTTAGACTGCTAGGCAAAGTTTTAACAGACAGACAGTACTAACTTGTGCTGCTATGGAAGTTAATACTGTTAAGCCCACTGTAAATAGAGTTAGACCAACAAATGTTTTTCACAAAACTCATTCAAGGCCTTTCAAAAAGACAACAGTACTTAGAACAGATTTTTCGAAACAAAAAGTTAATACTGCTAAGGATCAAGCGAGTAGTACTGTTAGGGAAAAAGGGAAACTGCTGTTAACCCACAGCTAGTGTAAATTGGAAAAAAAAAAAAGACCACAAAGAAACAACTGGGCACAATGTCCTCCTAAATACAATGGTGGATCTAGTCTAGAAATTGTTAACTTTCAAAGATCCACTAGGGCAACTCAAGCCCAAACCAGGCTTGGTCCCCTAAAAGAATTAATCTCTTCTATTTGATATGCAAGATTATCCACATTAGAGCTTTAAAAAGAATAAAGGGATTGGTTTGAAAGTGGGATGTTCCAGGCACATGACTGGAAACAAGGCCTTACCTTTGCTGAATTTCAAGATTTAATGGTGACCCGTTACTTTTGGAGGTCTAAAAGGTTATATCACAGGAAAATGTAAAATTTTTTTAAAAACTTGTAAGTTAGATTTTGATGATTTGTGCTTGTGAAAGAACAACAGCATTTCATCTTTTTTCTGTGTCACAAATGTGTGACAAAAAGAACAAGGTTCTGTTTACTGACTCTGAATGTCTTGTTTTGTCTTCTGAATTTAAGTTACCTGATGAAAATCAAGTATTACTTAAAATCCCCAAACAAAACAATATGTACAGTTTCAATTTAGAGAACATTGTTCCTTCAGGAGGATAGCATGTTTAATTGCAAAGGCCATAACGATGAACTCTAATCAAATGGCATAGTAGGTTGGGTCATTTCAATTTTAAAAATTTAAACAAACTTGTAAGGAAACCTTGTAAGAGGTTTACCTTCAAAGATTTTTCAAAATGACCACACTTGTGTTGCTTGTCAGAAAGGAAAGCAACACAAGGCCTCCTGTAAGGCCAAATCAGTAAGCTCTATTAGCCACTCCTAGACAACTTCTTCATATGGATTTGTTTGGACCTACAACTGTAAGAGAGCTTAAACAAAAGACCTAATTGCCTAGATTTATCACTGATGATTTTAACAGGTTTAGTTGGTATCTTTTCTTAAGAACTAAGGATGAAACTAGTGGAATCCTTAAGGACTTTATAAGACAAATTGAGAACCAATTGAATCAAAAAGTTAAAACTATTAGAAGAAAATGGTACAGAAATTTAAAGAACAAGGAAGTTTCATTGAATTCTGTGGGTCAAAAGGATCAAGAGGGAATACAGTAATGCCAGAACTCCACAACAAAATGGAGTTGCTGAGAGAAAGAACATGACCCTTATTGATGCTGCTAGAACAATGCTAGCAGATTTTATTTTTACCTAACACTTTTGGGCTGAAGCAGTAGTATTGCTTGTTATGTTTCTAAATAGGGCATTAGTGACCAGCCCATAATAAGACACCTTAAGAAGCTTAAACTGGTAAGAAACCCAATTATAAGTAAATATAAGACCTTTTGGGCCCATTTAACCATCTTGAATACCATTGACCAAATCCTGGTCAAGTTTGCTGGAAAATCAGATAAAAGGTATTTAGATGGGTAGTTCTCTACAAAGCAAGGCTTATAGAGTATACTATTTTAGAAACCAAAGAGTTGTGAAGAAAAACCTGCACATAACAATTTCTAGAGAACCAAACCAAATGTTCAGGAAAAGACCCACTTGGCTTTTGATCTTGATTATTTAACAGATTCTATGAATTATCATCCTGTTAGATCAGAGAATCAAGCTAACCTTCATGTAGGTCAATAGGAAGCTAATCATAATGCAGGTACAAAAGACATTATTGATGCAAGGGATTCTGAAAAAGAGGACGAATCTGCTCAAGAATGCTTTGTACTGCCAATATGGCCTTCCTATTCTTCAACAATTACTCCTGATTTAAAGACAGAAGAAAGAGAGAAGGTCCCAAGAAGGAAGAACAAGTCTTTTGATGACTTGAAAGACTTAAGAGGCAATAAAAGGAGCCGCCCCCCCTATATAAATGAGTAAGTTAAAGTCTGAGGAAGGAGTTTGCACAAGACACTGAGAACTTGGTTATACAAGTAGGAGCTGCTAAGGCTAGCAGTACTAACATTTTTAGTACTGTTAGCACACTAGCTAAAGCTAGCAGTACTAACTTAGTTAATATTGTTAACACACCCGTTAGTACTGCCAGTCCTCATGAGGGACTAACTCTTTCTGATCCAATAAATCCTGAACAAGATGATTCAGAAATACCTCCACTTGAGGATATTTATCAAAATTCTACTGATGATAGAACTTTACTTACTTCACTTAATGATGAGAGGGTGCAGTGGCTGACTTCACAAACTTGGAAACTGTAGTGAATGGATCTAATCCACATCAATGATTCACTCTTTTCATCCTTCAACACTATTCTATGAGATCCAACTCAGCATTCAAACAAGAAGCAAACTAAATTAAAGTTTTGGAGCCCATGCTTTTGTTAGCTATGTTCAAAAGCAAAGGAGAAATAATCATAAGGACTTCCAGCATTGTTTATTTGCTTGTTTCTTGTCTCAAAATGAACCCAAGAAGATTTCAGAAGCACTTGAAGATGAAAGTTGGGTTGATGCTATGCAAGAAGAATTGCTACAGTTCAAGATTCAGAAAGTTTGGATTCTTGTAGATTTGCCTTATGGGAAGAAGGCAATTGGAACAAAATGGGTTTATAGAAATAAGAAGGATGAGAGAGGAGTTGTGGTCAGAAATAAAGCAAGGTTAGTTGCTCAGGGACATAGGCAAGAGGAAGGGATAGATTATGATGAGGTTTTTGCTCCTGTGGCCAGGATTGAAGCCATTAGGATCTTTTTAGCCTTTGCCTCTTACATGGGCTTCATAGTCTATCAAATGGATGTGAAAAGTGCCTTCCTTTATGGCAAAATTGATGAGGAGGTCTATGTGTCTCAACCACCAGGTTTTATAGATCCTAAGTATCCTAAGAAGGTCTACAAAGTAGTGAAAGCTCTCTATGGTTTACACCAAGCTCCCAGAGCCTGGTATGCTACTTTATCTACTTTCTTGTTGAAGAATGGATACAGAAGAGGAACTATTGACAAGACTCTTTTCATTAAGAAGGACAAACATGATATCATATTAGTACAAGTTTATGTGGATGATATCATATTTGGTTCTACAAAGAAATCTTGGTGTGATGAATTTGAGGCATTAATGAAGAGTAGATTTCAAATGAGTTCTATAGGAGAGCTCACCTTCTTTCTTGGATTACAAGTCAAACAGAAAGAAGATGGTATTTTTATCAGTCAGGATAAGTATGTTGTAGAAATCCTGAAGAAGTTTGATTTTGTTAGTGTTAAGACTGCTAGTACACCAATTGAGACACATAAGCCTTTAGTCAAAGATGAGGAAGCTAGTGATATGGATGTACATCTTTATAGATCCATGATTGGTTCTTTAATGTACTTGACTGCTTCTAGGCCTGATATTATGTTTGCAGTCTGTGCTTGCTCTAGGTTTCAGGTCACTCCAAAGACCTCCCATCTAAGTGTTGTTAAGAGAATCTTTAGGTATCTAAAGGGAAAACCCAAACCTGGCCTTTGGTATCTTAGAGTGTCCTCATTTGACCTGGAAGCCTACTCAGATAGTGATTATGCTAGAGCAAATCTTGACAGGAAATTCACCACAGGAGGTTGTCAATTTCTTGGCAGAAGACTTATTTCTTGGCAATGCAAAAAGCAGACCATTGTGGCTACTTCTACTACAGAGGCATAATATGTTACTGCTGCAAATTGTTGTGGATAAGTTTTGTGGATTCAAAATCAAATGTTATACTATGGGTTCAATTTCATGAACACAAAGATCTACATTTATATTGAAAGTATTTGCATTGTAACGAAATCCAGTATTTCACTTCCAAAACAAAGCATATTGCAATTAGGCACCACATCATAAGGGATGCTTATGAGTAGAAACTTTATTCAGGTGCCAAAAATACACACAGATGAGAAATAACTAATCCTCTAACAAAGGCATTTGATGTTAGAAGGTTTTCAGTTCTGGGTTTTACATTAGATGATCAATCCATAAGTTTGCATTATTTTAAGGGGAGGCCAAGCTGTGTTTGTACAGTTTGGATTTATGCACAAAAGGAAAGGATTCGGTAATTGTGATGATTACTTATGGATTATGAATCAAGATATAAAGAGTCATTACAGAGAGATATAAGAAAATAGAAGGTACCTTACCCTACACGCAATAAAGCACTTTTTATTGCTGACTTGTTGAAGTTCTGTTTCATCACAAAAGTAGTACCGACCGTGCAATTTTCGTACCGATGGGCAAAGTTCGAACCAGGCTAAAGATCCTTAGAGAAAATACCGCCAAAGGGCGAAAGTGTAACTTGTAACGGGTTTTCTTCGCTCTAGTTATTTAACCTATATAAACCATCTCATTGCAAAATTCACTCGACGTAATCACTCATCAAATTACCCTCCTTCTTCAAACCCTCATCTCTCACATCAACCGCCGCTCACAAATTCCTACAACCATGGTTGTCTGAATCGTGCCCTAAACACATAGTTGCTTATCTAGAGAAAAACTGATGGAAAATGGCAGATTTCATGAGATTATTAACTTTCTTTACACAAGCTCTATTCACAATGCACTCACAGGAATCCTGTAAGCTCTACTATGTTTGTTAAACATTTGGACATCTCTAAGTCCAAACAATCAAGAATGTAGATCTATTAATGCCAAGTAGCTGGCAAGCCTGTAAACTAACATCTGAAGCATCCATATGAGAAGTGATCTTTGTTTTGATGATGTGTTGATGGCATAGATTCTCTAATCATCAGGCCATAGTTGATGATAATTAACTCAGGGGTATAGGGGGATTTAACTGTCCTAACATTTATACAAAGCACTTTTTCACCTCATGGAAATTTGTATTTTCATACCCTAAAACACTGTCTTAAGTTAAAAAAGTACTATCTTGGGATCTATTCCACTAATATTGCCACTGCCGTGATTGCATGACCTCTAATCAAAAGTTTTAATTTTTCTAAGTTTATATTTTGATGGTATGCTAGACACTTGGATGTAACGAAAAAGTTTGTCATGTATCCAAGATTTATCTCAATCTTTTTATCTAACCAGTTAAAGAATGTGCATGTCCCACGTAGACCCATATTCTACCATGCTTGTCGAATAAATTTTTCTCTTTATGGTCAAAAAAGGAAAACATTGTTTCAGGGAAAGTCATAACCTCTGTTTCCAACATTTGTTCAACCAACAAAGGATGAAGGGTGAAAGGTAAAATACCATCTGAACCATAACCTACACCCTCCCCTCCCCAATGAAGCCCATTATTGAGCCACATCTGACCCATCACCTAGGGGGGGACCTGGACCTTCACCTACTATACCTATTCCTGATCCCATTCCTAAAGGTTCTGGTGGAAATCTTGGAAGTCAGTCATCTGGTGATAAATCTCTTTCAGGGAGTGAGGGTGGCTTGACTCTCTAAAGTGTCTATGATCTCTATCTTTCATTGTGTACACAGGTCACAGCTCAAGCTGCAGAAATCAAATCTTTGAAGGCACAAGTCAAGAGGTTGAAAAAGCAAGTCAGGCCTTTCATTCTTCATCATAAAGCTTGGCTCAGGACTGTTAAGAGAAAGAACCAAAACAAGAAGAAGGTCTTGAAGACATCAAGAAAGGAGTGTATTCAAACACGAGGAAAACTGTCAAATCTTCCAAAGGTGCACCTACAGTACCTACAAACACTGAATGGGATGATTTGGACATGGACATTGATGACACAATGGACTATACTCTTGCTCAAGATGAAGGGAAGACTGATAAAGTTGATGAAAAGGGAGAAAGTACTGCTCAGCAACAAAGTACTGATAGGCAAGATGAAGGTACTGACATGCCAAAAGTTAGTACCGCCAGAACAAAACTTAGTACCGACAAGACTGCTAAGCCAGAACCAAGAGAAAGTACTTCTTCCGCAGCTCAAACAACTCCAACACTTCTCCAAACAACCTATTTCGAGATGATGAAAACAATTGATCAATTCTTCTTACATAGTCAAGCTAAAGCATTCAAAAGAAAAGGAAAAAGGAGTAGAAATTAGAAATGCTGAAAATGCTGAGAGACCAAGGACCACTTCAACAAGATCAGTATTAACATTGAAGCCTCTTCCCAAGATTGATCCAAATGATAAAGGCAAAAAGAGGATTGAAGAAGATGAGGAATCTGATACTGAATCTGAAGAAATTACTAAAGCTAAAAAGAAGTTTGATCAGATTGCTCATGATGAAGAGGTGGCTAGAAAAATGCAAGAGGAATGGGAAGCTAAAGAAGAGAGAAAAAGGCTAACTGAGGAGGAAGCAACTAAGACTATTGTCATTCTATATGAATATGACTTTATTCAAGCAAGAATTGAAGCTGACAGACTTCTAGCTGAAAGAGTACAAGAAGCAGAGAGAGAACAGTTCACAGTGGAAGAGAGAGCAAAATTTCTTCATGATACTATAGCTACTCAAAGAAGAATCCTTGCTCAACAAAGATCTAAAGCTATTAGAAACAAACCTCTAACAAAGAATTAGATTAGGAATCAAATGATGACTTATTTGAAACATGTCGGAAACAAAAAGCATGTTGATTTGAAGACCAAAAGTTTTGATGACATAAAGGCTTTGTATGAAAAAGTAAAGAGGTTTGATGATAGTTTCATTACTATTGGTTCTAATGAACATGAAGGAAAGATTAAGGAAATGAATGAAGGAGCTAGTGATCCTGACAAGAAGAAGAAGATTGTCAAGGAAGATGTCTCAGCTTAGGTACCTGCAAAGCAAGATTACAGAGCAAGTACGAAAAGAAAGCAAAGGTGTCATATGAAGATGATTGCTAGAAAAGGAGAAAAGACCATAACCATATAGTGGATGATGAACACAGAAAGTGTCTAAAGATTGTTTACATTGAAGTACCATAGATTTGAATAATGGAGACAAAATCGTTTATTTCTAAGTTGGACAAGGTTTCATCACCAGAGGAGGATTACCTTGTTGTCTATAGAGTAAATGGAAATTTTAGGGCATTCAACTATCTAGTAGAGGTACTTCATATTTTTAATAGACTAGATCTGTTCCACTTATATGATTTGGTAATGAAGCAGTACTCAAAAAGCACACTGGAAGGTATAGAGTTGATTCTTTGGGAGACTTGAAGATTATGATGGAATCCTCAATAGAAGTAACTGATCAAGGTGATTTTTGGAATGATCAACAAGATTGGGAGATTGTCACTTGGAGACTATATGAGGCTTGTGAGTTGCATACATAGAGATTAAAGGTAGAACAGTCATTCAACCAATATGCTAGTTTGAAAGAAAATATCCGCCTCTCCAAGGAATTGCAAGCACAGAATGCTTGATTTTGGATTAGAAGTTGAGGTAGAAAGTACTGCTGCATTAGATTTGATAAGGTTCATTAAGCAACAACTTAATGAAGAGTAAACGATAATTGGAATTGGAAAGAATTTTGAGTGTTGGCTAATACCCACACAAACAATGGTTTTAACAGTTCACCATGCTTAATAGGCATAAGAACTAGCTAGTCCATAAGAAAATAGCTTGTGGTAATGACTATCTCAAATCCGTTTTATGGTTGGATAACATTACCAAAGAACTGAAGGGTTCTCACCTCAACCTTGCTTCTCATGGTAAGAGTTGGCTAGTCCAGGATTCAACATATCTTGTAAAAGACGACGCAAATCCGTTGATGGCTGATAGTTTGCCCAAAACTATATGGTTATCAATTCACCTTGTTGTTTACAATGAAGAATTGGCTACCCCAGGGCAAACGGCAACCGGTAAAGAATCATCAAATCCGTTTATGGCTGGTAGTTTGCCAAAAACTATACATTTCTGTGATTTACTTCAAAGTGATGAGGATAGTTTTGACCATATTAAATTGATGATTCTTTGTACCAATTTTCTTATCATGGTTCATGATTTGGAGAATTTAAAGACCTCTCATCTACTGAAGAAAGAATTTCTGCAGATGTATCCAAACAGGGGAGGATTAAACTGAATAAATTGCATACTACTCTGCTAACTTAGTCCGCTGAAACACAACCAATGATACAAGAGCAGAAGAAGACACAAGAAGAGTTTGGATACCTCCTCAAGGAGATTATGGAAGCTTACAGTGAAGAATCTTGAGGATTAACATTGAATATCAAGATTAGGGAAGCTTGTTAGGAATTAAGATCCTTGATAATGTTGAACTAAAGATACAAAGGGACTAAATCAATATACATGAAGATTCTACAAAAGATGGAAGATTGTAGAAGATATGGTCAAAGATATGAAGATCAGGATTGATATTCAAATGATTTAGTTTCCTTATAATATTAAATGTGTTGACTAGGAAGGTTGAATACTTATGGAAAGTATTAATAAGTATTAAAATGAATGAGTAGGTTTACAAGGATATATTAGGAAAGCTCGTTAAAATGATATTAATGTTATAATACTTAGGAACGTATTAAAATGTGTTTGTAACCTACTAGGACGCCTTGTACTATAAAAGGAGTCTAGGTGTAAGAAAACCATATCAATCTCTACACAATCATCATATACACGTTTTACTCATAGTTAGTTATAGGTTCAAGGTTGTAAACCCTATCACTATTAAGAGTGATCGTATTAATATATTAAAGCTGTAACGTTTGGTTAATTGTTATTATTCTTCTTAGTATCACAACCTAGTTTTCCATAGTTTGTGATATTCCCAATCAAAGTTTCTACCATAGTTGTCTGTGGATGTATCCAATACTACTAAACTTATCATCACAAAAAATTAGAAGATCTGTTCAGAACGGGATCAACAGACTCCAAGGCATATCTATTTATATAAGACAATGACACAAACATTTGGTCCCTAATATCTCATGGGTCCAAAGTTGTTAGTGCTAAACATACCTTGCATTTGATGCAATTGGTTGGGATATGGAAATGAAGACACTTTCCCATGGCATAAACTTGACGAGAAGTTGTTCCAAGTTTACATGAAAGACCACGAGTTGGTTGGTTGACCAACGTTCTTTTTTGTTGTGGTGTTTTAGCACGGGGATAATTTGAATTACTCTTCTAAGGTTGGTGAAGTTATTTTGATCGAAGATTTTAGGGATTTAAAATCCAAACTCCGGTTTTGACAATGTGTTGTAATAATTGGTTTAACTACAGTTATCACTACAACGGGAACTTTGACGTTGTTTTACAATTTTGTGTTTTTTGGGTCTAGGACCCAAATAGGATTTTTGAAAAGACACACTTTTCTCATATCAAAGCGTAGCTGGTTCGGTCCCCATAATTATTTAAGGGGGCCCGCCTGTTCACTTTAGGGGCCGACCATATTTTGAATGGTCCTCCTTCAGAGGAGACGCCTTTTTTCAGAGCTTTTAACAATTTTATTTTCCCTTAGTTCCACTAAGATGATTGCTTTAAATGAAATTAAACCCTAAACCTAATTTAGCAACCAGATGGTTTTGATTGCTTAACATTTCGTTCAAGCAATGTGTGCTCTTTTCAAACTTGGTTAGTTTAAGAGCTTCTTTTTTTAGTTTTCCGTTCTCAATTTTGAGAGATTGGCAAATTGTGCATTCGAGATCACGCCTTTGTTTTCACTCGATATAGGATAATTTACCCGTTAAACTCTCTAATTTATTTGTTCTAAGTTATATCTAGTAGCTTTTAAGTCTTTTATTTTTGAGTGATTATCTATAAATTAGTCTTACATAGTTTAATCATATTCATTATCTAGAGCTAAATCATCTATTGATGAATTTTCATCACTAAAGTAAGAGGATTCAGAACATACCTCATTTGGTGCTTGAGCTACTAGACATGCTTCGTTATTGACATTCTTATAATCATCCTTCACCGCTAAACGCCCAAGAATCCCTCCAACGAATGAGCCTGTTTTTTGGATTCTTGCTCTCGGTGGCTTAGACATTATCAATAAGATGAGTCAGATCACACATCTAAACACTTCCGTACACCGGTCCTTTCACCCTTGTCGTTTTTGTCGTTTTCGGCTTCTTGAAAGGTCTTGTTTATCGTGTCTTGTGTGTCTAAGCAAATCTTCCACCACTTTGAAGAACGTCTAGAAGATCTCTTACCGCCATGACGTACTCTTCGTCTCACGTCCGGAAGTCGAACACCTCTCATCACTAGAATCCTTTTTAAGCTTTAAAGCTAAGATCTCCTTTCTAATTTACTTTGATTATTTTTCGGAAGAATCTTTCTTGATGATCATCTCATGGACTTTGAGGTTTCCAATGAGTTCATCAAGAGATAGTGACGTTAAGTCTTTCGATTCTTCAATTGCCATGACCTTTGCTCTCCATTTAGGATGTAGAGCTCTAAGAAACTTTCTTACGTAGTTCTTACTAGAATAACCTTCATCAAGAGCTTTAAGACTAGTAATAATAGTATTAAATCTAGCAAAAGCACTATCTATAAATTCATCTTCGGAAATGACGAATTGTTCATATTGTTGAACCAAAAGGTCGATCTTATTATCTTTGACTTGATTATTACCTTTATGGGTGATTAACAAGGTTTTCCAAATATCTTTTGCCGTATTACACATAAAAATTCTTTCATATTCTTTTCTTGGCAAAGCATTGTAAATAACCATTTTGGCTTCATTATTTTTCGCAAGCCTTCTTTTAAGTTCATCACTTTGTTTTTCAAAAGGGACAACCTCATCAAGTTTGGTTTCTAGATTTTGAATAATGGGTTCAAAATCACCGTTAGTAATAACATGCCAAATATCTAGATCTTTTGATTTAACATATTGATAACGCTCAAATCAAGTATGTTTTGGGAGCGTTATTTATACTTTTATATTAGTTATTTGGTCAGTTACCTATGTTTTATTACTCGATTATGTCAAAATATGCTTTCTAGTGTAATTGCAGCCAAATACAGGGAAACAAGAAAAGGAGAGACGAACATGCGGAGTTTATCTCAAGTACGAAGAATCCCGTGTCAGGATCAACGGCGAAAGCATCTCAAAGAAGAAGAAATCTAATTACTCAAGCTTCCAAGACCTGAGATCAAGTTGTAATGAAGATATGGTGAAGTACGAAGATCCACGGCCAAGCACAATTCAAGCAAGAGCATTAAATGAAAGATCCAAAAAATGATTCCACCAGCGACCACCCAGCCACCCGGCTGGAGAGTCTGTCACTTGGCAGAAGTGTGCCACCCGGCAGGTAGCTTTGTCGCCCGGCTCTTGGAGCCCACGTATTTCATTTCACTCTAGAAGAAATCTGAATAATCAAGAAGGATCTAGACCCTCTAAACCAACTTTGGACGCCCCTTTAGGCCCTGGAACCGACATAAAATTATAGTATAAATAGGAGACCCCTATGCCTCATTTTAACACACACCTCACTATTCTTCAATCCTAAAACCTAGTACTCATAGTCACTACTCCTCTCCAAAGCCATCCTAGTCAAGGAAAGTCAGGAAGAAGCTCCAGGAAAGCCAAGAAGGAGGAAGGATCTCTCTAAGTAACAAGGTTGTCATTTCCTAGTTTACATTCCTTTAAGCTTTTGCAATACTTTTGTAAGAACTCTTATTATGTTTATGAATGCATTGTTTTCTGGAATTATGTTCTTGTTTAATATGAGTGGCTAGTTCCTTTATGCGCTTGGTTAGATGAAGTTTGTGGTATGAAGATTCGATTATGATAGTGTGGCATGTTAATTCAATTTCAAGCTAAGTCTTAGATCCATTTGTTCTTATGTTCTAAGTGGCATAGTTTTATCAACCGGATTGTTTGTTGAGAATATCATAGACCGAAAGGGGTATTGTTAATCAACCAATTGTCGCCTTTTTGTCTACGATCGGCTACCTTTTGTATTGACCATTTTTTAAGTGGTTGGGTATAACTAGGAACATAATTATCGATGTCTATGATTTGTGAAATGAACCGCGAATCAAACTCATAGAGGTTTTCTTAGTCTTGAATTGATTGATTGCGCCTAATGCTTGTTTTTATCACTTGGAGTCTTGACAAAGGTAAAAAGTTTTAAAAACAATAGATTGATAACCTCCAATTACTTTAATCAACTTGTTAGTCTATGCTACTATCATATCGAATCGGATTCCTAAACTAAGTCCAACCAAGTACATCTATTTATTATTGAATCACTTTCATCATTGCTTGCTTGCATCTTAGGACTTTTATCATTGAAATCTTTATCAAGTCAAAACACCCAAATCCCCATGAACGATCCCCGCTTACCATTTAATACCTTGCTACTACGGACGAGTTCACTTGCTCATATGTGTTGCTTGAGAATCTGGTATACCGAGTTATAAATTTAAAACTGACCCGTATCGCGCGCATCAAGTTTTTGGCGCCGCTGCCGGGGATTTGATCGTGTTTTACGATTTGGATCTCGTGATCCCATTGTCCCTAGGTGCCGCGTTTCAAAAAAAAAATTCACAGAACCCTTGGAGCCGCCCGGCGCATCTCTCTGCCGCCCGGCACAGCCCCTCGACGATCTCTCTGCCGCCCGGCGCAGCAGCTTATGACAAAAACCAATCTTTTAAATCCTATTGGGTTTGATCTTATTTGAGTTTTGCCCTTGAATGCTAACACGTTCTGCTGGACAAAACCCAATTACTCCTTATTCTGAACCCGAACGTTTTATCCACCAAACCTTAAGAAAGAAAAAGAAGCGAAACTCGTTCATACCCGTTGAAGACCGAGTTCCGAAAACCAAATATCCACCTTTCGAGAATTTTTTTGAAGCCAAAGTAGTCTATAACCCATTTCTTGACCTACCCTTCCCAATGGCTGACGACCAACCCATGTAGGAAAACAATCAAACCGTAGCACCCACTCCCGAGGCCGCTATTGTCGCGGTTGACCTTGGAAGCAACTTGACCGTCAAAGGACACCATCTTTCCATGATCAAAAATTGACAGTTTGACGGACGCTCACGGGCCGATCCGCACAAGCACATCGCCGAATTTGTTGAAATATATGGAATGTTCTGTTATGGTGGCACCAACGCAGATGCCATCAAACTCAAACTTTGTCCATCATCCCTAGCGAGAGAAGCCAAGATTTGGTTCAACGAACTAAGTCCCGGTGTGATAGCCACTTGGGAAGAAATGAGACAAGCTTTCGTAAGCCGATTTTTTCCACCCGCTATGTTTGACCGACTCATAGGAGAAATTCGAGGTTTCACCCAACAACATCACGAATCACTAATCGACGCTTGGCTACGTATGAAGGATCTACTTCGTAGTTGTCATGGACATGGTTTAGGACGAGGAACCATCATCTAAATCTTTTACCACAGACTAGACGAACCAACCCAAGCTATCTTAGATGTCGAAGGAATTTTCCTCTACAAAACCCCAAACGAAGAACATTAGTTGCTCGAGGATCGAGTTCTTCTCAAACTCGATTGGTCAAAAGAGAACAAAACCAAACCTCTTCGTAAAACCGTTGCCTTCGCCGAAAGTGAAGAGAATTCACCATTATTGGAAAAAATGGAAGCCTTAACGACAAGGATTGATTCACAATTCAAAGAAATCAGAGGAGACGTGAAAGAAATGAGAGATGGATGCATCAAATGTGGAGGACCCCATCCATCATCGGATTGCGACGATAAACCTATGGGAGGACCCAAAGAGGAAGAAGCAAACTATGCATTCGGAGGATATCGAGGAAATTATTATGGTCAAAATTCAAGCAATTGGCGCGACCGTCATGAAAATTGAAACTTAACCCCTGGTGAGGAAAACCCGCCAATTCCACGTTTACTCGAAAAGAAACCAGACGAATCAGAATTCGAGAAAACCATGAGAGAATTCGTTATAGCACAAAAGACAGCGAATGATTTTGTCAAGAACCAGTTCTACAATCTCAAAACCAAAGTCGAACAAGGACAAAAGAATCATCAAGCTGCGATTCAATACCTTGTAACAAAGTTTGGTAGGATTTCTGATCACCAATTTTCAAGACCCACGGGTACACTGCCTAGCAGTACCCAAACCAATCTGAAACCTTCAACATCAAACAAAAAAACTTACCGACTACCGCCTGCTCGAAATGAGCACGTGAATGCCGTATTCACACGCAGTGGTAAGACCTATGACTCACCAGCTAACCCAAACACCAAAACTGCCGTCTTCCTTGATGATAGTGAAGACGAGGCAGAAAAAGTCAAAAAAGTAGCAGAACCTCTACCCAAGAAACCAACTCAGACCAATGCACCGCCACTCAAAGCCTACAAGCCAAAAATTCCATATCCTCAACGCTTGAACAAAGAAAAAATGGAGGCACGATATGCCAAGTTTTTAGACATGATCAAAGAAGTCAGGATCAACGTACCCCTAGTTGACGTCCTGGCAGGCATGCCTAATTATGGCAAGTTTTTGAAAGATCTTTTAAGCAACAAAAGTAAGATGGAGCAGATCTCTGTTGCCTTCTTAACTGAGGAATGCTCAGCAATTCTTTAAAACAAGATCCCACCAAAGCTTGGAGACCCCAGAAGTTTTCTAATCCCTTGCAAACTTGCAAACTCAGTTGAATATCTTGCCTTGGCCGATCTTGGCGCAAGTATTAATCTGGTGCCGTATTCACTGTACGCTGTACGTTCTGGAACAACTCTGAAACCCACAAGGATGAGTATCCGTCTAGCAAATCATACTTACCAGTACCCTATGGGAGTTGCTAAAAATATGCTCGTTCAAGTTGGAAAATTCATGTTCCTTGTAGATTTCGTTATCCTGCAAATGGAGGAAGATGATAGAGTCCCTCTAATTTTAGAAAGACTATTCTTGCATACCGCCGATGCTATCATAAGAGTTAAGAACAAAGAACTCAATTTAGGAATTAGAGAAGATAGGGCAACCTTTCACATCGATAAAACTGTGCAGCATTCTCACATGAATGACGACACATGCTTCCGCATGGATGTTAGCGATGAAATAACTGAGGATGAACTCGATGCTCTGCTCGACGATTCTAAACCATTCCTAAATACATCAGAAAAGATAAGCGAAACACCACTCGACAAAGAATTTGATGAATTCATGTCGGAGAATGTTCAAGAGGATGAAGTCAAAGACGATTTTGAGGAGTTACCACCAAAAGATAAACTCAGAATCAGGACATCTATCCAAGATCCACCAACCGATCTTGAGATGAAACCTCTTCCAAAACATCTGGAATATGCCTTTCTGGAGGAAAATTCTCTTCTCCCAGTAGTCATATCAGCTTTACTCGAACAGGATGAAAAGGAATGACTTGTTTCAGTTCTCAAGAACCATAAAGAAGCATTCGCTTGGAAAACATCTGATATTCCAGGGATTAGCCCTTCCTTTTGCAAACAAAAATCAATTTTGAGGACGATGTCAAACCAGTCATTCAGAGACAACGCCGACTTAACCCAAACATGAAAGAAGATGTTAAAAAGGAGATTATCAAGCTTTTAGAAGCAAGTATCATCTATGCCATAGAAGATAGCCCTTGGGTAAGTCCGGTGCATTGCGTGCCGAAAAAAGGAGGAATGACCGTTGTGACAAATGAAGACAACGAACTCGTTCCAACACGAACAGTAACAGGATGGCATGTTTGTATCGACTACCGTAAGTTAAACGAAGCCACCCGAAAGGATCATTTTCCTTTACCCTTCATGGATCAAATGCTGGAAAGATTAGCCGGAAACAAGTTCTTTTGTTTTCTCGACGGATTTTTTGGGTATTTTCAAATTCCCATCGAACCAGCCGATCAGGAAAAGACCACTTTCACTTGCCCTTATGGAACCTACGCCTACAAGCGTATGCCTTTTGGCCTTTGCAATGCACCAGCGACTTTTCAAAGGTGCATGATTGTAATTTTTTAGGATATGCTTGAAACCTCCATGGAAGTCTTCATGGACGATTTCTCAGTGTTTGGAGATTCATTCGATTCGTGCTTAAATAATCTAGAGTAGATGCTAATTCGATGTAAATAAGCACACCTAATTCTAAACTGGGAAAAGTGTCACTTCATGGTTACCGAGGGAATTGTGCTAGGACACAAAGTCTCCCGTAAAGGACTAGAGGTCGATAAAGCAAAAATCGATGTGATAGCTAAGTTACCACCACCCACTAACGTCAAAGCCATTAGAAGTTTCTTAGGACATTCCGGATTCTACCGTCGATTCATAAAAGAATTTTCCAAAATCTCCCGACCCATGACGAAACTTCTTGAAAAAGACTTAGTCTTTAACTTTGATGAAGAGTGCAACAAGGCATTCGAAACTCTCAAAGAAAAGTTAACGAATGCACCTATTATGGTTTCACCTAATTGGTCGTTGCCGTTTGAACTTATGTGCGATGCAAGCGATTTTGCTGTAGGAGCCGTGCTAGGCCAACGCGAAGAAAAGCATTTTTGACCCATCCACTTCGCTAGCAAAACTCTGAATAGCACAAAACAAAACTATACGGTGACCGAAAAAGAGTTACTCGCCATAGTTTTTGCATTCGACAAGTTTCGATCATACCTTGTTCTTTTAAAAATAGTTGTGTTCACGGATCACGCTGCAATAAAATATCTGTTTTCGAAACAAAATGCCAAACCACGTCTTATACGCTGGATTTTACTGCTTCAAGAATTCGATATTGAAATCAAAAATAAAAAGGGAGCAGAAAATGTCGCAGCAGATCACTTATCGCGACTTGAGAAATCCGATCTCAACGAACTCAATAATGAGGAAATAAATGACGAGTTCCCTGATGAATTTCTCATGAGTATCAAAACCGACAAGGAAGAGAGCTCGTGGTTTGCCGAACTTAAGCACTATTTCTGGGACGAACCGTATCTATTTAAAGCATACTTCGATGGCATGATCAGAAGATGTGTTCATGGTTCGGAAACTCAAAAGATTCTAGAGGAGTGTCAACATGGACCCACTGGGGGACATTATGGACCATCGATTACCGCAAAGAAATTTTTTGATGTTGGATTCTATTGGCCAACCATATTCAAAGAAGCACAGACTCTGGTACAAAATTGTGACGCCTGCCAACGTTCTGGTAGCATTTCACGAAGAGATGAGATGCCTTTGAACAACATCCAAGTTAGTGAAATTTTCGACGTATGGGGAATTGATTTCATGGGACCTTTTCCGAAATCCCATAAGTTCGAATACATTCTTGTCGCAATTGACTGCGTGTCAAAATGGGCAGAAGCCGAAGCTTTACCCACTAACGACACACGAGTTGTAGTCAATTTCTTGAAAAAAACTTTTCTCTCATTTTGGAATTCCAAAAGCTTTAATCAGCGACAGAGGAACTCACTTTTGTAATCGTCAAATGGAGAAAATCTTTAAAAAGTATGGAGTACATCATTGTATAGCCACAACTTATCATCCACAAACCAGTGGCCAGGTTGAAAACACCAACAGAGCCTTAAAAAGAATCCTCAAAAAGACAGTTAAGGACAATTCGTCTGTTTGGTCAAGAAAATTAGATGACGCTCTGTGGGCATTTCGTACAGCCTACAGAACTCCAATCGATACCACTCCGTACTGACTTCTTTATGGAAAAACGTGCCATTTGTCGTTTGAAATCGAACATCGTACTTACTGGGCCCTGCGAAGCTGCAATCCTGATCTTAAGGTTGCGGGAGAAAAACGATTTCTACAGTTGCATGAGCTCGATGAATTGAGACTTCAAGCATATGAGAACTCCAATCTTCAAGCCAGATCCAAGCTTATCATGATAAGAAAACTTAGAGTTAGTAAGAATTTAAGGCCGGTGAAAAGTTTCATGCCTGTACAACTCTAAATACAAATTCAAAGCTCCAAAGCTTAGATCAAAGTGGTATGGACCGTTCATAGTCAAACATGGTTATCCATCCGGATATGTTGAATTGTATGACAAACATGGAGGAAGCTTCATTGTTAACGGACACCGTGTTAAACTCTACCACGATGAGGAGCAGTTAAATAAACTTACCATAGAAGAGATTTACCTCATGTGTGAGGAAGGAAGAATGAAAGCTATTCCATTCATGGCACCATTTCCAGCCAACTACCGTGAGGCTATGCCATGGGAATTAGAAAAACCATACATTTACAGTGTAGTGGAAAACACCTGTAACGAAGCTCAGCTGTATGATTTAGACGAAACTGGGAAAGGAATAGTGATTGAGAATATTTTGTATGTCTCAAGCGAAGGTTCATCGCTTGAAAATAAATGAAAGAAGCACCCGAGTCTGGCTGATGACTCACTCAAAAATCAAGCGCTTCTCGGGAGGCAACCCGTGTATTTAAGATAATTAGTTTCTAAAAAAACGTCCGCACCCGCAATAAAAGTTAAGTGTGGGGGTGCGACATCCAAAAAATATATATATATGTTTGTTTGCATTTCTTTTTTATTTCAGATTCTTGCAGGAAATGACGCACTTGGCAGCTCAAGTACTACTGCACATGCATGGACACCTGGTTTTTCTCTTATTTCCCTATTTTAGTTTTTGCCCATTTTGCCGCATTGAGGGCAATACTAAATGTAAGTATGGGGGGAGAATAGGGAAAACGAGGTTGTTTTTTTTTAATTTTGAGCTAACTTAAAAATTGTTTGCCCTGGTAATCTAGTTGTTTTCATAAATTAAAACAAGATGTGTCCCAGTAATAAGTGTATACACATGATAAGAAACCAATCAGAATAACATCAGTTTGTTTTCAAGATACGCTTTAATGCCTTGAGCTAACCATCTCGGTTAGTCCAACATTTTTCATGGTCCCATTTGTCAGTTATACCGTCCTTTGCTTTTAAAAGAAAAATATTACACATAGTTTAGCTCTACCTAAATAACCGAAGCCTACAGGTTAGTTGCTAGCTACGTGGATCGATGGTAGATATGTGGGAAATCCTTATGAATTTTTAAGAAAGTTGCTAGCTCTATGTTTAAGGACATATAATCCTTTACTAGTATGTCGATCGGAGGTTGATCGAATAAACTCTCTCATGTATGATGAATGATGATGAATAAAGCCAATGTGCTAAATCTTATGAAGATGAAGAAAAATTGGTGTCGATTAGCCAATGTGCTAAGTCGTGACACAGTGACACGTTTATCTCAAAATTCATATAGGATAGTGGTAAGCGGTAATTGCAACATGGTGTTTTTCAGTTTACTTCGGTTTCATAATACCTAATCATATAACCCTATACCTAGTTTTCCATTAATATTAGTTTGCATGTTCTTTGATGTGTGCACTTGGACTTATCGAGTACTTGTTCTTGGTAAATTGCATCTCATTTGAGGAAATTGTTTTCTAGATTTGCTTGAGGGCAAGCAAAGTTTAAGTGTGAGGGAGATTTGATAACGCTCAAATCAAGTATGTTCTGGGAGCGTTATTTATACTTTTATATTAGTTATTTGGTCAGTTACCTATGTTTTATTACTCGCTTATGTCGAAATATGATTTCTAGTGTAATTGCAGCCAAATACAAGGAAACAAGAAAAGGAGAGACGAACATGCGGAGTTTATCTCAAGTATGAAGAATCCCGTGTCAGGATCAAGGGCGGAAGCATCTCAAAGAAGAAGAAATCAAATTAATCAAGCTTCCAAGACCTGAGATCAAGTTGTAATGAAGATATGGTGAAGTACGAAGACCCACGGCCAAGCACAATTCGAGCAAGAGCATTAAACGAAAGATCCAACAAAATGATTCCACCAGCGACCACCCAGCCGCCCGGCTGGAGAATCTGCCGCCCGACAGGAGGCTTTGCCGCCCGGCTCTTGGAGCTCACGTATTTCATTTCACTCTAGAAGAAACCTGAATAACCAAGAAGGATTTAGACCCTCTAAACCGACTTTGGACGCCCCTTTAGGCCTCAGAACCGACATAAAATTGTAGTATAAATAGGAGACCCCTATGCCTCATTTTAACACACACCTCACTATTACCAAAAGTTCAATATAGACCCAACATTTGTCATAGACCCAATGAACCAATCATAGCCACTCATTTTTTCATCAAAAAAAAAAACCCACTTTCCACCTCTTTTTTAAAAATTAAATATCTCACACACCGTTAATCGTTACGCAAAACAAAACATACCATCGCGACGAGAATTAAATTATCTTTCTATAGAGGGGCGACACTATATACTTTCGACGAACTTTTTTTTATGATTTTATGAAGTCATATACGATTTTATGAAATCATATATGATTTATGAAATCATATATGATTTTATGAAATCATATATGATTTTATGAAATCATATATGATTTTATGAAATCATATATGATCCGTTATACGAATCATATATGATTCGTTATACGAATCATATATGATTTTCGCAATTCGTGACTGAAAAAAAAAATCGAAAAAAAGTTCCTCGAAAGTATATCGTGTCACCCGTCTACTGAAAGATAAAAAAATACTCGTCGCGATGGTGTATTTTTTGTCGTGTGACGATTTACCGTTTGTAAGATATTTTATTTTTAAAAAAGAGGTGGAAAGTGTCTTGAATTGATTGATTACGCCTAATGCTTGTTTTTATCACTTGGAGTCTTGACGAAGGTAAAAAGTTTTAAAAACAATAGATTGATAACCTCCAATTACTTTAATCAACTTGTTAGTCTATGCTACTATCATATCGAATCGGATTCCTAAACTAAGTCCAACCAAGTACATCTATTTATTATTGAATCACTTTCATCATTGCTTGCTTGCATCTTAGGACTTTTATCATTGAAATCTTTATCAAGTCAAAACACCCAAATCCCCGTGAACGATCACCCGGCTAAACCATTCAATATCTTTGCTACTACGGACGAGTTACACAATTTCTCGTATGTGATGCTTGCGAAACTGGATACCGAGTATTATAAATTTAAAACTGACCTGTACGCACGGCATCACATATGTCCCATCAGAATCTATTTTTTTTTCAATAAATAAAAACTATCGCTTTCAAAAAGTGTGGTCTTTGCATAATTTACCTTCTAGAAGGACGGAAATCCATAGATCGATCCAAGCTTTAAAATACATATATTTTAAGAATCTGAGTGACCATGCTCCTGATACCAATTAAGAAAACTAGAAAATGGTTGAGGGGTTGAATAGTCTTACAGGTTCTTCTTTTTTGTTTAAAAGTTGCATTCAAAAATGTTTAGGTATTTTAGTTGTATGATTAATCAACCAAACAAATGAACAAACAATTACTATCTAAAACTATGCCTAAATAACAATAGCAATAATAAGTAAAGAGATAAAGAAAGAAACAATCAAACCAAGACGCCAAGATTTTATAGTGTTTCGGCTACGAAGCTCCTCTTCGCCCTACTTCACTCCCCGAGTATCCTACTCGAGATTTCACTATGTCAACAAGCTCTCTTTAGGCGGAGAAAACCGTTTACACATCGCTTACGTTATTTTTCTACACTAAGCTAAATATCGAGTCTTAATCTTAGCTTGAACCAATCTACCATTTCGCAAGATATACACACTCACAAGATCTACACAGTCGGATCTACACAATATCCGAATCACACAAATACATAAGATAAATACAATAGAGATTTGAAATTTAGAAGAAGATGGGAGAGATCACTAATCAACACTTCGTTTCTTAGCGAATTACGAAGTGTTCTTCTCTTTGCACTATGATAGAGATGATAGATGAGATGAAGAAGATAAGATAAGATCACTTGAAATAAGATCTAAGAATGTTAGTGGTCAATATTTTTAGTGAGAGAAAGGAGAGAGAGAAAGAACTGAAAATTTTCATGCAAAGAGGAATTTTTTTCTGCTGGGAATAGAACAGTATTTATAGACAAGAAATCCCAACGGTAACTAGAGGCGGTCCCGACGGCCCCATATATATGGGAGCTGCCAAGCCTATAAGGGGGGCGCCCCTAGACTCCGCTCATGTTTTTGTCTTTTTGTGGTGAAGGTTGCATCTGCTATGGAACCTTCCATTTTGGGGGGAAAATCTAAAATTCAAATTTTAAGTTTTTAATAAAACTTTTCTTTTAATTAGAAAATATTTTGTAAATGTATTTTTAAGAAAATACTTTTGTAGACTTAAAAGTGTGGTTTAAGAGAAAAATATTTTCGTGATCACTAATCATGCTTAATGATTTTGTTTATTCATACCTTAAGTGATCACTAATCTTAGAAATGAAATTTCACACTTAATAATTTGTGAACATTTATTTTTATTGTAAATGTTTTTACATTTTGTTATTATCAAAACAATGAGAGGTCGAAAAATATAAATAACGTTTTTAGACATTATTTGTATTAACAAATACGTTAATGATTGGATGAAATTAATGAATTAATGGCAGGCAAAACTCCTTTAAAATGCTTATGCATTAGGGTTGCTCTAAGGTAGAAGCTAAAAATATTTTATGTATAGTTAATACAAATATTCACGTAAAAACGATATTTATATTTAATGATCTTCAAGTTTTGATAATAACAAATATAATGTCATATTACGTAAAAGTTTATGTAAACAAGTTATTTAGTCGTAAGTTTACTTGACGACGACAAATCAGTTAATGTATGAATATGGCTTTATTAAACGTAGTTAATGATCAAAGAAAAATATTTTCTAGTGCATTTAAACTTAATCATTTGCATAAACCTTTTCTAATCAAATGATTTCAAATAAACACATGATTAATTATAAGCTAGTTATATTAATCAATAAGACAAAATAAGATTAATCATAAGTGAAAATAATCTTTCCACATCTTTTCAAATTTTCCCAAATCTAGAAAATATGTCCTTATTTATGTTAAGAAATATTTTCCTTCTAGGAAAATCTAATAAATCTAATTTTTAAGTACATAC
>BQNB010087087.1:0-28011 GCA_026074375.1 Tanacetum coccineum
ATCGCAGTACAATCTTGCTTTTTCAAACTCGAAATCACAAGCTTTTCACCTAGAAATTGTATGCCAACTGAAGTGCTTTTACAGTCGTCTTTACATCCTGCATGGTCTGCATCTGAATATGCAATTAGTTCAAATCCGAAATCCCTCGAATATGATAATCCCATGTTATAGGACTGTCTTAGGTACCGAAAGATCCGTTTAACCTCTTTGAGGTGTTTGACCATAGGACGTGCTTGATAACGAGCATAAACAAAGGTGGCAAAAGCAATATCGGGTCGACTGGCTGTTAGATACATGAGCCCTCCAATCATTCGACGATAAATCGTTTGATCAGTTGGAGTGCCTTGTAAATCAGCATCCAGTCTCTCAGTGGCCATAGGTGTGCTTATGGAGACACATTCATCCAAACCATGTTTCTTTAACAACTCAATAGCATATTGTGACTGACTTATGAATATGTCACGAGGTGATTGATGAACTTGAAGTCCAAGAAAAAACTTTAGTTCACCCATCATTGACATTTCAAAATTATTTTTCATAAGATTTGAAAATCGTTTTAAAAAATCTGGATTTGTAGACCCAAAAATAATATCATTGACATATACTTGAACAAGTAATATGTCTCCCCCGTGACGTCGTGTAAACAAAGTCGGGTCAACAATACCTTTAGTAAAATGGTATTTAAGTAGGAATGAAGACAGTTTGTCATACCATGCTCGATGAGCTTGTTTGAGACCATATAGTGCTTTCTTCAACCTGTAGACATGATCTGGAAAGTCTGGATTGACAAATCCATCACGTTGGCTAACATAAACCTCCTCTTTCAATGGCCCATTGAGAAATGCAGTCTTAACATCCATTTGAAAGATAGTGATGTTTCTATGTGCAACAAAAGCAATGAATATTTAGACGGCTTTAAGACGAGCAACTAGAGTAAATGATTCCTCAAAATCAATGCCTTCTTCCCGCTTCTAACCCTTCACAACAAGACAAGATTTGTTTCGAATAACAATATTTTCTGCATCAATTTTATTCTTCCATAGCCATTTGACAGCAATTATATTTTTTCCATCTGGTCTAATAACTAATTCCCATACATCTAGTCATTCAAATTGATACAACTCATCTTGCATTGATTCTATCCAGCTGTGATCAGACATAGCTTCATTGATATTCTTTGGTTCAATGGTGCTGACGGTTAAAGCATACATACATACTTCAAGATCAGTTTGAAGACGATGTCGAGTCATTATAGGTTTGGTTGGGTCACAAATTACTTCTTCCAAAGGATGTGCTTTTGTGCAAATGTGTGTTGAGGGTTGTACTTGGTGGAACTCATGCATATTTGATGGTTCTAGATTTGTTGATGACTCGGCTTCAGAAAAGTTTAGAGCATCATACGGAGTTAACAACGTATTGCCATCAAGTTCGGGTGAGTCTTCTTGATAGAATTCATCAGCCACAGTCAAAGAGATTAGAGAATTTTGTTCTTCAGATGTATTTACAATGGGAGGAGCTTTGTGTGCTTCAATATCAATTGAAGATGTCGAAGACGAGTCTTCTTGATTATGAACTTGTTGTGCATCGGAATTGATAGGCATATCGGAAGACTTCTTCTCAAAGTATTCGTCATACATTGGTCTGAACAAATTATCCAAATCTTCTTTGGACAGAGTATTCATTGTTTCTGCTGATGAATCATCAGCAATAAATCGTTGTAAAACGGGTTCTAAACTATCTTGTTCAGAAGCCATAGATGTGAGCTCATCAAACTTGACATGGATGGTTTCATTAATCTTTTTGGTACTATAATTATAAATTCGAAACCCTATGGATGTTTTCGAATATCCAATAAAGATACCAATGTCTGCTTTTGGTTTCATCTTTCCAAGATCATCCCGATCATTTATTGGATAACATAAGGAACTAAACACATGAAAATACTCAACATTTGGTATTCTGCTACGAAGAAGTTTGTATGGAGTTTTGTTGTGCCTTGTATGAATTATTGATCGATTTTGGGTAAAGCAAGCAGTAGAAACAGCCTTGGCCCAAAGAAATTTTGGTAATCGTGAAAAGATAAGCATTATGCGTGCAGCCTCGACGAGAGTACGATTGTGTCGTTCAACAACACCATTTTTTTGAGGCGTTCGAGAAGTTGAAAATTGTTGCATAATGCCTAACTTTTCATAATAAGCTTTAAGAGTTGTATTTTTGAATTTAGTATCGTTGTCAGTTCGAATCTTGTGAATTTTGGCATCGTAATTCAACTGAACTTGAGAAATGAAATTCTTTATTATCGCAGAGGTTTCATCTTTTGAATGAAGAAAATATACCCATGTGAATTGTAACACCCCTAAAATACGATACGCAGCGGAATACAACATTTGGGGTGCTACTTCATTATACATGCACACGAGTCCCAGTAAACGTTCAAGGATACGTTTATAAAACACGATTTATTTTATTTAAAAGAGAAACATCAGAGTTACATAGGTCCCAATACCAAAGTAAAAAATTTAATTCTAAAAGTCATAACACGATTTGGTTTCTAAAACATTGTTTTAGTTTATGACACTACTTTACCGAGACACCGTCCTTGATGTCCGCGTTCCGTCCCATCCGAGCCATCAACAACAATTAACCTGAGATACATGCTTAAAAAGGTCAACAAAACATTGAGTGGATTCATAGAGTTTACAAATAACAATTAGAACGCATATTTGGTTCAACAAAACATATAACATTTCTCGTAAGACATGTTATAAAAATATTGATTTCCAACTAAATGAGCCCATGTATCGAAACTTAACACATTTATCCCTTAGGATAAATTAATGTCTGAGAAGTATGCTACTTCTCCTAATACTAACTACAAAATGTCCATTACAGGGTGCTCACAATTGATTCAAACCCCGGATAGGGTTGTCAAACCCAATAGATCTATTTAATGCATTAGCGTTCACCTGCAACTAAACAAAACTAACAGTCACACAGTAAAAGGCATATACTCAATAGTAAATGGAATCATATTTAGTATCAAAACATATTGCGTTCTCATTTTCATAAGTGGACAATTTAACTAACCATTTTTTTCATAGAAACCGATGTTTTAATAGTGGATTTACTATAATTAGAAAACACGGAGTGTTTTAAAGGTAAACCTCAACCAACATTTGGTTATAATTCGTACCACTTTTGCCACATTCGAATCGTTTGAATTTTGTTCTTCATGTATTTCCTAAGTGAACTATCTTGCACAGAAAAGACACTAGAGACCTTATTTTTGGCACTTAACGGAGTATCCATAACTATCTTAGCTTTGGACACTACGGGAGTAGTATCTAAAGACATAGATTGAACGGTCTTAACAGAAAACCTAGTCTTAGAAACTACTGGAGTTGTATCTTTAAACGTTGATTTAACTGTTCTAGGAGTAGTGAATAAGGCTCTTCTAACATGCGAATGCACATTCAATTTATATTTCGCAAGACAATTATCATGACATGGGATAAGCACATTCTTAGCACAAGAAACACATAATACATTCTTCTCTATAAGAGCGTTTTTTATTTCATCATTAGTTACAAACATATTTAACCCAACATTCTTAGATGCAACATCTGGTTTTATATTTGTCCTATCAGAAACTTCTACTTTCTTTGATGAATTCTTAGTGTTTGAAATGACACTATTCTTAAATGATGAATCCCTATTCGATGGTCTTCTAACAATAGAAGTAGCGCTCAGTCCTGTAGAAGATAAAACACTCTTTGATTTATTTGTATTAGTGACTTAGCTTGTTCCAACTTTGTACATTCCCGGTGCAATAACATTTTCGTTTGTCCCTTCAGCTTGTTGTTTGTTGGATAAAGTCTGTAAAGTGACTGTTTCTGACAAAACATGTTTCTCTTCTATTTTTGGAACAACAGTTTTCTTTTGAACACTTGTTTGTTTGTTGGTGTGACTCAAAGAGTTGTTAGAAACATTTGCTTTGTCAAACTTAGTGTTTACAGACTTACCGTTTTTAACAATTTTCAATTTAGCTTTCAACTCAGAGATTGTCAACAAAACATCTTGATTTTAAGCACGAACATCCGCATAAGCATACGTCTTTTGTTTAACATTCTCAATCAATTCATTGATTTCCCCTTGAGTTTGAGCACGTGTCTTTTTCATTGAATCAAAAAGTTTTTGATATTTTATTTTAACATTTTCCCGTTCTTTTATCATAGATTGAACTTGAAATTCCAAAGACTTGTTCTCACTCTCAAGATTTTCCATTTTTGATATCCAATAGGTTTCACAAACTTTTTTCAAAGAAGATTCACATTTTCGTTTTTCTTTTTCATGTTGCAACTTTAATTCAAAATCAAGACTTTGTTTTTGACATCTTTGAACATCATTTTCAAGAATGTTTATTCATTTTTTCATGCCCTCTTGGATTTCAATGGAGTCCCTTTGAACTTTCTCAATCTCATCTTTCATATTGTTATCTACGCATTCATGACTCAACAACACACAACATTCGATTTCATGCTTGAGAGTTGCTTCCAAGAGTTGATCTTTCAAAAGTTCATTTTGTTTCCATGTCTCACAAATATCACTTTTTGTTGCCTCAAAAGCTTCTTTCATTTCTTTATATCTCTTAAAAATCGTTTTTGAAAGATTTTCAACTTAAAATGCAAATCTTGAAGAATTGGTTTAAGTTCTCATTAAAAAAAGTCATTCAACCCTATTTCTTCTGAAGAGGAATAAAAAATGCTTTCTTGTTTAGATTTTGTTTGTAATAATTCAAACAATGTTTGAAAATCATTTTCCATTTGATTCAAATCCAATAGTATTGGGTTTGCACTCGGCATTTGTTTCTTAGTGGGTTATGTCTCAGAAGAAGAATACGTTGAACTTTCATTTGTAGGATCGTCAGGAAATATAAAAGATGGTGGAAAATATTTTTGTTCAATGGAAAGTTCTTTTGTGGAACAAAGTCTTCATAAAGTGCATTTAACTTGTGGTAGTCAATTGTAGACACATTTTGTTTATTCTCAATAGCAATTGATCTTTCATGTTGTTTTTCATTTTTATTTGACTTTGGTCGCTCTTCCCCAAAGGATGTCCTCAGTATCTTTTATCGAAACATAATATGAATTTTTGAATCATCCATGCAAGAAGCATCATACAATTTTAGATTTTAAGAAATTGCTTTTCTTGAATGTATAAGGATTCGCATACCCCAACCCATGTTTCAGTTTAGAATCATAAAATGACATAGGTTTTGGTCCAAGCATAAACATTCTTAGTAAAGAAATTCCTCCAATTTTTAACACCGTGTCCACATTCTTTTTAACCTTCGCTTCGTGATATAGAAAATACAAAATATGTCATGGTATTGTCTTCATTTTCACTCATTTTGCGTTTCAAAATTGATTGAATATTGTGAAGTTCCACTATTGCCTGTTTTAATTCAACAACATCAATTCTAATTTCATCAGTTGTTGTTCTAAATCTCGAATAATGTCTTGATTATGAATAAATTGAGATTGTGACTCTTGTTCAAATCGTTTGGCTTTTCGATCAGCCTCAATATATTCGTTAAAGTAGTTATTGGTCTTTTCTTTGGTTATTTCAAAAACCCGAACCTTTTCTTTATACTACTCAAGCTGTTTGGTCAACATTATGTTTTGTTGTTGAACCTTTTTAGCAATTATTTGTTGTTTCTAAGCTTCTTATACACATTTCTTTGCCTAATTGCCTCACTAATTCATAAGAGTCTTGAACATTGTTATCGTTTTCAACACTGCCATTATTAACATCTTCATTTGGTTCATTAAATATAATATTGCTATCAATTTGATCATCACTAATTGATTTGTTAATAATTTTAGGTTGCGCCAGATACTTTGCTCTTGCGTTTTCTTAGCAAATAGCGGATTACATAATTGTAGATGAAGTAGTTACTCACTGAGAAATACAGAATCATTAGCTTGGCCCAGCATCAGAATCAATGTTTGCTGGTTGAATTCTAGCCATCAAGCAAATGTTTACACTTAATTCTGTTGATAGAGATTGTTGATAGAAATAATGCCTAAAAACATTATTAATATTTTTCACATCTTTACGTTTTGATAATCACAAAATATAAAAACGTTCAATGTAAAATTAAACGTAAACAAGTAATTAGTAGTAAATTTTCATTTCGATAATTATATCACTTAAAGGTATGAATAAATAAATGCTTAATGCATTTTATGATCAAAGGAAATTTTTATTCAACCTCAAACTTTTATAAAATGTTGTAAACATTTTTATAAACATTACAAAACATTTTCTACAATTAAAAGAAATGTTTTATTCAAAATAAACATTTTGAAATTCAAATTTTCGGACCTAAAACGGCTAGAAAAGTTCCAGAAAATCCCCCCTACACAAAAGACAAACTGGGGAGCCCCTAGTCTAGGGCGGCCCCCTTAAATACACGGGCGGCCCCCTTAATTTTAAGGGGACCGCCCACCTATTTAAGGGGACCGCCCCTAGGTAGACGCTCCCCCAGTTTGTCCTATAAATACTGGACTTTTCCCCACTATTTTCTCACCTTTTGCACTCATTCTTTCTGTTCTAAAACAGCCCACACATCTCACTAAAATCCTTTGATCATTTAATCATAAAGCTTTGTTTCCAAGTGATCCAAGCTCAATTCCTCAAGTGCAAGAGAAGAATACTTTCATCATCAAGTGAAGAAGTATTACACCTCAAGTGTATATTGCAATCTTGTTGCATCCATATCACATATTTGTAAATCAATTGTATATCTTGTATTTGTGTGTAGTAGCTAGATCTTGGCGATCTTTGTAAGTATAGTTAGATCGTGGTGATCTTACCAAGTAGTGTTAGATAGTTGTGATATAAGTAGTGTGGTGAAGTAAAGTCGCAAAGTTGTGAAGAAGTCTTGAAGTTGTGAAGAAGTCGTGAAGTTGTGAAGTCGTGAACAAGTCGTGAAGTTGTGTTGTGATAGATTAGTTCTACCTAAGATTAGAACTCGACATTTAGCTTTGTGTCGTAAATCGGTGTAAGCAACGTTGTGTACGGTTTTCTCCGCCATAAGGGAGTTTGTTGACATAGTGAAGAAAACTCTCGAGTTAGGTGCTCGGGGAGTAGAGTAGGGCGAAGAGGTGCTTCGTTACCGAACCACTATAAATCCTCACGTTGTGGTTTGATTGTTCTTACTCTTATCTCTTGTCTTACTTTATCATTTCATATACTTATATTGTTCATATTGTGAGAGCATTGAATTCACAAAAAGTCGAATCTAAGTTTTACAAACAAACATAAACCTTAAATTAAAAAAGCGGTAAACTATTCAACCCCCCTTCTAGTTTTCCACAGCTCTAGCAATCCTCCCGACTTCTTTTGCTCTATCTTGTCCTGTTGGAAAATAAGACATGTCCGTACGAATGTCTCAACATCGTCCCCCATGCTTGGCCAATAATAAGTGCCTTCGACCAATGCCAGCGTCCTTGTAATCCCAGGATGACCAGCCCACTTTGAATCATGACACTCTTTCAAGATTGCTCGCCTAAGGTCACCCCACTTAGGCACGTAAAGCCGATCTCCTTTGGTGAATAACATGTCTCTCTTGAGCCAAAATCTTCGGGTCCTCCTGTCTTTCGCCAAAGCTATGATCTTCTTGGCCAAAGGATCATGTTCCAACCCTTCCTTTATTCGATCTTGGAGGAAGAATTGGGCTTGGGTAATGGCCGCAAACTCCGCCTTGCGACTTAATGCGTCGGCTACTACATTAGCCTTCCCCGGCTTGTATTCCAATTAGTAGTCGAACTCGGCTAGGAAGTCTTGCCAACGAGCTTGCTTGGGACTTAACTTCTTTTGGGTTGAAAATAACTTGTGGCAATGTTATCCGTCTTGATCACGAATCTCGAACACAAGAAAATAATGCCTCCAAATCCTCAAGCAATGGACAACCGCCATCATCTCTTTCTCTTGCACTGTGTACTTCCTTTCCGTCTCGTTTAACTTTCGGCTCTCGAATAGGATTGGGTGTCCATCTTGCATTAGAACTCCTCCAATATCAAAGTTCGATGCATCCGTGTGTAACTCGAAAGGCATGGTCACATCTGGTAGTCTCAACACCGGCTCTTTCATAACCGTTTTCTTTAAACTCTCGAACGCCGCTTGGCACTCTTCGTCCCATATCCAAGCTTTGTTCTTCTTCAATAGGTCCGTCAAAGGGGATGCTATGGCCGAGTATCCCATGATGAACCTTCGATAATAGATCTCAACTCTGTAACCTTGGTTGGTGGTTCCCAATCTTGGATAGCCTTTATCTTTGCATCGTCCATCATCAATCCTCCGTCCTTGATCTTGTGTCCCAAGAACTCGACTTCATCTTGGGTGAAAGAGCACTTCTCCAACTTCACATAAAGTTCATTGTCTCGTAACACCTGGAACACCTGTTTCAAATGCAAGACATGCTCCTCCAAGGTATGACTATAAACAACAATATCGTCTAAGTATACCACCACAAATTTGTCAAGAAACGGGTGAAACAACTTATTCATGAGGGTGCAAAATGTCGCGGGAGCATTGGTCAAGCCAAATGGCATGACTAAGAACTCGTAAAAGCTGTACCTAGTGACACACAACCACTCTGCCTACAAATTCCTCCCTCCATACTCTATCCCTCGTCACTACCTTCTTGTTCACCGCATACTATATTATATCCCTTCCCTTATCTTTAGCACTCCCTCACAGTTTAATTCCTATAACCCTTATGTTTTCCCCACTTATCCGTGTTAAACTTCTAACAACTTAGGTTCCGACTTCCCCCCTGTCCCCCCACCGTCCCATACCTTAACGTCCTTACCTCCCCCACTACCCCCCTTCATATGGCCAAACAACAGTAGCCTACGAACCAAAGTCCAGCTTCCCTAGAAAACCCTCAAGACCAATCCCACTAAGACATCCAGCCACTCATTTCCAGAGTTGCACGCCAAAGGTTCCTTCACCACTTAGGCACGTAAGCCGATCACCTTGTGAATAACATGTCACCTCTGATCTCAAAATCTTCGGACCTCCTGTCTTTCCGCCAACGCTATGATCTTCCTTGCCAACGGATCATGATCCATACCATTCTTTATTCGATCTAGATGAAGAATTGTGGGCTAGGTGGGTAATGGCCGCAAAACCCGCCTTGGCGACTTATTACCTTCCGCTACTACATAAGCCTTTGCCCCGGCCAGTATTCCAATAAGTATAGTTCAACTCGCTTTGAACTCTGACCAACGAGCTTAGGGCCATTTGGACTTAACTTCTTATTGGGATTGAAAATCACTTGTGGCAATGTTAATCCGTCTATGACACGAATCTCGAACACAGAGAAAATAATGCCTCCAAATCTCCAAATATCTCAACAATGGACAAACCGCCCTCATCTCTTTCTCTGCACTGTGTACTTCCTTTCCGTCTCGTTTAACTTTCGGCTCTCGAATAGGATTGGGTGTCCATCTTGCATTAGAACTCCTCCAATATCAAAGTTCGATTGCATCCGATTGTCACTCCGAAAAGTCATGTCACATCTGTATTCTCAACACCGGCACTTTCATAACAAAACACGTTTTCTCTAAACTCTTCGAACTGCCGCTTGGCACTCTTTCAGGTCCCCATATCCTAGCTTTGTTCTTCTTCAATAGGTCCGTCAAAGGGGATGCTATGGCCGAGTATCCCATGATGAACCTTCGATAATAGATCTCAACTCTGTAACCTTGGTTGGTGGTTCCCAATCTTGGATAGCCTTTATCTTTGCATCGTCCATCATCAATCCTCCGTCCTTGATCTTGTGTCCCAAAACGATCGACATCAACTTGGTGAAAGTGCACTTCTACAACTTCACATAAAGTTCATTGTCTTGTAAAACCTATAACACCTGTTTCAAATGCAAGACATGCTCCTCTAAGGTATGACTATAAACAACAATATACGTCTAATGTATACCACAAGCCACCACCACAAATTTGTCAAGGAACGGGTAAAACAACTTATTCATGAGGGTGCAAAATGTTGCGGGATCATTGGTCAAGCCAAATGGCATGACTAAGAACTTATAAGAGCCATACCGAGTGACACACGTCGTCTTGGCCTCGTCTCCCTCTGCTATCCATACTTGGTAGTGTACCCCGAACTTCAAATCCAACATGTGCTGAAGTAATCCTC
Organism: Tanacetum coccineum; assembly: GCA_026074375.1. Taxonomy (NCBI): domain Eukaryota; kingdom Viridiplantae; phylum Streptophyta; class Magnoliopsida; order Asterales; family Asteraceae; genus Tanacetum; species Tanacetum coccineum. The sequence continues at coordinate 10,225 of BQNB010087087.1, forward strand.
GCCTTTCCAAGTTGAACAAAACACATCCGCAATAAGAAAGGATAAAGGGTACATGTTCTTCTTGATTGTACCTATGTTTAAGAAGGTTCCACCCCCGAAGTCCTATACGACAACAACATCCTGCAAGGACCCGTCCTTCTGTTCCTTTGAAATAAGCACCGCGCAACCGATAAGGAAGGGCTTACTAGGGTCGCATATATTAGCCCCCGCATCGAGAAAATATGCCCATAGGCTCCAGGAGTTGGTAGCGTAACTCTTTCGAACTCAGGGTTGTGGCATAACGGTAAGGAGCTTTGGCGCGAGGTTAACAAAAAAAACCCTTCCCCACACTCGATGGAAATGAACCAACCTCCGTCCTACCTAGGTGGTAACTTCTTGGGCAACTCCTTAGGCATCAGCAAATCAAAATCCTTGGAACTATTCAAGTACCTAAATACGGCTCCTGCTCCCCCCCCCCCATCGCGGGTCTCCCCCCCGCCAACACACCCCCTCTTCCACCACCCTCGCCCCACCCCCCCAACCCCGCCCCCCTACCCCCCAGACCGCCACCCCCGCCTCCCCCCACCGCCGCCCCCCCCCCAGCCCCCTGACCCCTCCCGCCCGATCGAATGCCTTTGTTACCACTTCAACTTTGCTTGAACCCTGCGTCCGCCTCTAACCTAGCCTTGTTACCCCGCCAAATAGTAAGGCTCTTCGTTCCTAGTTAATCCTTATCTTGAATTGCATGGCCGCAAGCGGTCTTTTCGCTCCACTTTTAGCATCCCGCTCCGTACTCACCATGCAAGTCTTTCCGCCATCTAGGATACACAAGGAATTAGCAAACGACATAGGGAAAGCTCGTACCTTATCGAGAAATTCTAACCCAAGAACCACTTTGAAATCATCCATCAGGACCACTGACAAATCAATCTTTTCCCCCGTCACCATTGATAACTATATACGCTACATAATTTGGTAGTTTGTGTGGAATCGTACCCATTACACCATAGGGTTAAGTTCCTATTATTGCTTCCTATCTTGACCGATACGTCCTTATGCCACTCCATGAATGCCTTAAGTGCCGGGAGAATTTAACTTGCCTTAATTGTTTCCACAAATTCCACTTCCTTTTGTAAGCGTTAATCCCTAGCCGTTTTGGCTTCATCAACATCCCGCCATAAAGGTTGTGGAATTCGCACGCCGAAATCAACAAGAGCACGAACCTTAACATCGTTGATGGTTGCTTCCACATATTATAGGCCTTTTTCTACAACCTTTGGCACCTCTGTCTTCGCCTTGATTGCATTCAAGATCCTTATCGAACCCATGCTTCCGCCATCACTCGTGTCTTCGTCTTCATGAGCCGACATCCCATTAAGGCTTTTTCTATCCCCCCTCCTCTCCGCCTGACTCATTCCAGCAGCCTCTTCTCCCCTTCCCCCCTTTTTCTCATTCTACCTCTTCCCTCACTTTCACCTCTTCTCCTTCTTCCCTTCCTACACCCCCTTGCCCTTCCTTTTCTTTTCTCCTCTTTTTTCATTCCCCACTCCCCTTCCTTCACCTACTCCCCTTTCCACACCCCGTAATCCTTTGCCCTCATTTCTCTTAGTCATGTAGTACTCTCTATCCCTTTCTTTTCTTCCACCCCCTTTTTTTCTTCCAATCTTCTCTCCGACTTTCTTCCTATTCTTCTTTCTTCTTTTCATTCATTTCTTTCTCATCCTCCTTCCACCCTTCTTTCTTTTCCCTCCCTAGTCTATCGTTTCCTTCAACTATCTTTTCCCATCCGTCTCCACCTCCTCTTTCTTTTGCCCCCCCCACCCCCCCCCCCCCCCCCCCCCCCCCCCCCCCTTTCTCTCTTTCCCCTACTCCCCCCCCCTTATTCCCTCCACCTACCCCACTGCACACTTTTCTTTCCACTTCTCTTTTTCCATCTTTCTCTCAACTTGTTCCCCTCTTCCTTATTTCTCCCTTTCTCCCCCTCCTCTCCTTTTTCTATCCCTTTCCCCTCCACTCCTTTCAACTTACTTCCCCCCATTTCCCCCTCCCCCTCTTCCCCCCCTCCCCCCCCTCCGATCCCCACCACTCCCCCCCTTTCCCTTCTTATCTTTTCCTTCCTTTTTCTTTCCTTCTATCCTCCCCCCCTCACGTCTTTCGTGCCCCTTCCCCCTCTCCCCTCCCTTCTGCTTCTTCTTCGTTTCCCTCCACCTTTCCTTCTCACCATCTTATCTCACCTATTCCCCCCCCCCTTCTTTCCTCATTTCCTTTTGTTTTCCTTCCCTCTATCCTCTCAAGTCTTCTTTCCAATTTTCGCATCCCTCCTTTCTCCCTTCTTTTTTCTTTCTTTGTCCAACCTCCCACTTTTGTCCATTCCCTCTTCCGCCAAATAGTAAGGCTCGCTCTTGTTAAATCCTTTCTTGAATTGCATGGCCGCAAGGGTCTTCGCTCCACTTTTAGCATCCCGTTCCGTACTCACCATGCAAGCCTTTTCGCCATCTAGGATACACAAGGAATTAGCAAACGACATAGGGAAAGCTCGTACCTTATCGAGAAATTCCAACCCAAAAACCACTTTGAAATCATCCATCGGGACCACCGACAAATCAATCGTCCCCTCCCATTCTCCTATCTTTGACCGAACGTCCTTAGCCACTCCATGAATGGCCTTGGCCGGAGAATTTACTGCCTTAATTGTTCCACTTCCTTTTGTAGCGTTAATCCCTAGCAATTTGGCTTCATCATCCGCCATAAAGTTGTGAGTCGCACCGAAATCAACAAGAGCACGAACCTTAACATCGTTGATGGTTGCTTCCACATATTATAGGCCTTTTTCTACAACCTTTGGCACCTCTGTCTTCGCCTTGATTGCATTCAAGATCCTTATCGAACCCATGCTTCCGCCATCACTCGTGTCTTCGTCTTCATGAGCCGACATCCCATTAAGGCTTCCTTTCTTCAGGAAATTTCGAGCTCTATGAGGTCCATCACATATGAAGCATCCACCACTCTTGTAGCTCGTCTTCAAGTTTTTATCCTTTCCGGTGGGAGGTTTACGTGCAGGATCGACCTCTGGTTGGGCATTCTTTTCTCCTTACCTTTCTCTTGGTTCACCTTCCGATCTTTCGGCTTAGATGATTCCCTCCTCGTACTAAAGTCAATCAAAGCTTCATCATGAGCAATAGCTGTAGAGAGATCTTGAACTCGTCGTCATTCCAACTCCGTCTTAGCCCATCCTTGTAAACCATCAAGAGAGTAGAAGAGAGAGTCTTGGTCGGAAAGCTCCATGATCTCCAAGACAAGTGTGGTAAAATCCTTGACGTACTACCGTATCGTCCCGGATTGCTTGAGTTTACGAATCTGACTCTTCACCTCGTTCTTAGCATTCTCCGGATAGAATTGCTTCTTAAAATCCGCCACAAATTCAGCCCAAGTATCGATAGTAGCCGTACCTCGCTCGATATCTCCATACTGATGTCTGCACCATAACGCCGCGGTATCTTTCAAGTATCGGGTCACCATCTTGATCTTGGAAGCATTATTCACTAAGTTGACACCTTCCAAGTATTGTTCCATCTCCCATAAGAAATCATCAACCGCCCTAGCTTCCTGCTTTCCCACGAATGGTGATGGTTTAGGAACATCAATCTTCAGACCATGATTAGTGTTGTCGCCGCCACTAGCCAAGGACCGCTTGCACAACGCCATATCCGCCTGTAAGCCTTCAATGACTTGATGAAGTGTGGAGACCTCTTCTCCAAACTCCTATCGTTTATTCGTGATCTCGCCCATGAACGAATCTCTTAAGTCGTGGATTTCATGCTTCAAGTCGCCACTAAGAGTATTGAGGGCTACTCGAAAGTCCTCCCTCATACTCGTGAAATTGGCGTCCAAACCTTCCAAGCCCTCAACTTGGTTCTTCAACTCTGCCATGGATGTCTCAACACCCGCCACTCTCTTATCCAAACTTGCCACAACGTCCTTGGACGTACCTCTCTTCTTGGGGTTTTGACACACATCATCCCGATCCCTGTTCTCGTCAATAACCGTACTTCCACTAGCAGTGTTCTTCTCGATTTCAATCGTCATTGCCTCGAATGGACCTTGCTCTGATACCACTTGTCATGGACTTGTCTCGACAAGGTTCTTTCGTGCGGCACTTAGTCTCTACTAAGTCAGCCTTGCTCAAACACTCAACGATCTAGGCAACTAAGAAAGCTTTAAAAAAAAGAACACAAGTGAAAGGGGAAATGCTTTGTATTGCTAAAGAGAACTTTACAAGAGAGAATACAAGTGAAGAATGAGATGATTTTTCCAAATGAGGATGGCTCTATTTATACTACACAAACTAGGGCTTTACTACAAAGGCCCATATTCTACATCCTTTTACAAGAAGCTTCTATGTCTTCCAGGAGCTTCCATCGGCTTCCAAGGGTTTCTAAGAGCTTCCAAGACCTTCTCCCACCTTTCATAGAATTCCACTAAGTCTTCTAGTCAAGTGTAAAACAATCCGGAACCCCGGATAACCTCGTAAAATTAGGCAGGACGTGACAATAAGGTGTCATAACACCATAACACCAAAAAAGTACTGCTACGTCAGCTTTAACATTTCAACACCAACACACAAAAAAACCCCTCTAATCATAACACCACATTAACACCACTTTTTGAAACCCACCTTTATTTTTTCATAACACCTCCTTAAACAAACTAAAATATTTCATTAAACAATATTACACATTACAATACTTTTAAAAAACATAACAAAAACACATGCAAAAAAATATACAAAAAAAACATACGCCCCGACGACTAAAAGTCTTCATCTTCATGTTCAACTTCTTGCCAAATATGTTCCATAAGGTTATGTTGAAGACTAAGATGCATTTCTCGGTCTCGCAATTCTTTATTTTTTTCGACGGTGAGTTTCACACCTTTCAACCCATGTACGGTGCATATTTCTTGACGGATTAGCGTACACATCGTTCTAGTCAAAAACCGCCATCTTCTGATCTTCTAAAATCATGTTATGCATTATGATGCAAGAATACATGATTCGACGTATGTCGTGGACGGTTTTCTTCTTGTTGTAATTGTTCGTGATACGCGTACGCTTGTTCATAAAAGTAAACATCAGTTTCTTCATCGATTTAGAAAGCGGTGGGATGACGTTCTTCATCATTGTTATTTTGATTCATTAGGAAAATGGATTCATTTTTGTGTTTAGAGAGTGTTTGTGTTTTTGTGTGTGAAAAATGATTGAGTTTGGGTGTAATACATATAAGGTGGGTATTGATTTATTTATTTTTTTTGAAAAGTAGCCTTTTATAAACGTTGGGGGGGGGGGGGGGGGGGGGTGGGGAGGGGGGGGGGGAGGTGGGGGGGGGGGGGGGGGGGGGAGGGGGGGGGGGGGGGGGGGGGGAGGGGGGGGGGGGGGGGGGGGGGGGGTAAAATAATTTTTTTTTAAAAGGCTGGCAACGCGCATTGGTGGGTTAGCGCCCCACCCAACGTCGCGCCTTGTTTTCACATTCCGGTGTCATAACACCGGAAACGGCGTTGCCACGAGGGCCAACGGCGTTATGACATCGTGCCCTCTTAAATCTTTTAATCAGTGCAAATATGTGTTTAATATGAAGTATAGTTTAGATAATTAAGGAGTTAAAACATGTCTAATCATACATGCTCACCCGAACTTGATTTTTCAATGATACCGCACTATTATGCAAACTAAATCCCACACTGGGAAAAGAAGAAACCAAATATGTATATATATAAGTTATTGCCAGCATTAATATGCAAGCTTTTGGGTTGTACTCGCTTCTGCCTTTGATCATAGTTTGGAGCACCATGGAAATATGTTTGAGCCATGAGGCTCCATTCACTGATCAGCGGCATTTCTGAGTGTAATCTATTAACTTTTTATGTAATTGTTTATTTATTATTCATTCTATTAATTTTTTATGTAATCGTTTATTTATTATTCATTGCGTAGTCTATTAACTTTTAATCGTTTGTTTATCATTTGAGTGTAATCTATTAACTTATTTATTGATGTTATTATTTTTAATATGAAATTAAACTCAATTTACCGGGGAAACCCTTTACCAAAAAAAAATATGAAATTAAACTCGCATAAACAAGATCTAAAAATATTAATATTATTATTACTTTCAATTTGAATTTAAAAACGCATACACAAGTAAAATTCAACACTATTATAGATGATATTGCATTAGGTATAAATACATAGTATATTTGAAGATCTTTTTTGTTTTTTCTGAAACATTTGAAACTCTCTATGTGACAATCACTTTCATTGTAGAAACAAGATTAAAGAAGTTTTAGGGCGGTGCTTGTTTTTTATGATTGAAGCATCTATTTTCACTTGTCTACTAGCAAGAAGAAGAAATCAAAGAAGTATGTTTGTTTTTCTTCTTATGTGAGAAAGATGAAATGAAAGAAGTGTGCTTGTCTCTTCCTCTTATGTCTTGCAAGCGAGAAAGAGAAATGAAAAAAGCGTGTTTGTTTGTTTTTTGGCATAAGAGGCAGAAATAACTTTTTTCCTTTTTAATTTTGTAGATTATTATTTTTTGTCTGATTATCACTTTTTGTATTTTAAAGACTTCAAATCCACATATCCTCTCACATACATGATTTTGCAGATCAATCATAAAACATCTAAAAAACAAATGCAACCTTATTTTAGAATATATTTTATTTCTTTTCTAGTGATATCCTTAATTTACATACTAGTTAACCGAGTCCATGCATCCTAAAACCAAATTGGGACGAATTCAATGATTTGTTCTTCGTTATAAATTTTGATTTATTTATGATAAAGAGGTTATGAATTGTTTGCTTTATTCTTGTTCTCAAATTTATCTTGAATACCAAGTCATTTATCATAATAAGGAAACTAAAATAAAATCAAACCTCATAATAGAAGATTTGACATATTTTTTCTCAATACCCCCTTCAAGTTGGTATGTGAAAATTTTGAACACCCAACTTGTGAAGTGGATAATCAAATTGTACTTTACCAAGAGCTTTAGTAAAAAATTTGCAGCTTGTTGTTTCGTGGATACGTGTCGAGCATCAAGATTTCCTGAAACAATCTCATCGCGAATGTAATGACAGTCCACTTGACGAAGATAACGTCGTCAAAACGCGATTATGATTTAACCTTGTGCAATTTTGAAAATTCATACACACTAAAGACGATCTAGAAAGCATACGAGAAATGTAATGACCTTTCGAACGAATCCGTGCTTTGATCGAACAGTTTTTTTTAAAAGAAGGTTCTGATAAAGATTACGAGCTGAATCTTTCTATGTATGGAAAGGCGGCAAAACTTGAAAAACTTAAGGATGCTAAGTTAGCTTTGGCTATGGATAAATAACTACCACCGGCGTCACAAAGAAAGTGTAAGGTTGTTCATCATCCATGCTATATTTATAACTTACCTGAGAAGATCTATATCAACTACATCTAGATGAAGAAGCCTTAAGAGAAACACTAGAAGAACAAGCAATGGATGCAAAAACACGGGAGGAGAAGATTAGGCAAAAACAAGCTGATGATGATGAATTCTTTTTGACATTTGGGAGGGTCAGAATGGATTCAGATTACGAGTCATCAGATTAATAAACTAGGACATATGTTAATGTAATGTTGTTTTAATTTAATGTTTTAAATAAAATATTGTATTTTAAATATCGTTATTACCTTATATTTTCAAATTTTGAATTCAAACAGCTATGGATAACAAAACTAACCATTCATCATGATTCATTTTCACACATAACTTTACACAACTTCCCCTACAACTCTTTATTATCTGTATTCAACGGTTATAGATAACAAAACTAACCAAAGCAATCCCCCAACACCCGAGAAACCACCAGTGTCTCCCATTTCTTCTTATCAAACAATTGAAGAGTCTTCTTATCTAACCATTGAAAAGTCAGTTGAAGAACATGAATATCTTACTGAAGGAGGTCTCACTGAGGACGAGCTACATCATCTAGCTAAGGATGAAGAGGCACTCAAAGAAGTGTTAGAAGAAGAAGCGAAGAGGGAAAAAGAAAATGCAATCTATAACAAAAAATTAGAGGAATATTGAGAGGAAGAATAAGCTCATGATGAGATATTCATGATGGAATGTGGGGTGAAATCTGATTCATAATACGAAACAGATTAAAGCCTTTCCGTGTTGTAATTTTTAAATTCCGTATTGCTTTTAATTTTCCGTATAATTTCGTATTGAATTTTTAATTTTCCTATTTTGTATTTTAATTTAAAGAAATCAATCATTGTTTGTGTGAAAAAATTAAAAGAAAAAAAATGATTATGTGGGGCCCAAATGAATAGGTGAAAGTGTGATATGAAGTGAATGGTATTTTTGTGGGAGTGAAAGCTGACGTGGCAAGCCTGTGGGTCCCGTTTTGTTTTGTGGCTTAAGCCACCATACCCTTTACTCTAAAACCAAATTGGGACGAATTCAATGATTTGTTCTTCGTTTTAAATTTTGATTTATTTATGATAAAAAGGTTATGAATTGTTTGCTTTATTATTGTTCTCTCATGGATATTTATACAAGATTTTTAGCTTGAATACCAATCATTATCAAAAAGTAAACTAATAAAAATCAAGGACCTCATAAATAGAAGATTATGACAAAAATACTATCGTTATTGACCCCCTTCAAGTTGGTATGTGAAAATTTTGAACACCCAACTTGTGAAGTAGATAATCAAATTGTATTTTACCAAGAGCTTTAGTAAAAAAATCTGCAACTTGTTCTTTCGTGGATACGTGTCGAGCATCAAGATTTCCTGAAGCAGTCTCATCACGAATGTAATGACAGTCCACGTCAATATGCTTTGTTCGTTCATGAAAAACTGGATTGCGAGAAATATGCAACGCCGCCTGACTATCACAGTAAAGTAACATTGGTTGTGGATGATCTACACCAAGACTCTTTAAAATGCCTTTTGACAATTTTAGTTCACCGGTTGTTAAGGCCATGGACCGATATTCTGCCTCAGCCGAAGAGCACGAAACAATGTGTTGTTTCTTTGTTTTCCATGAAACTGAAGAATCCCCTAAATAGACCAACCAACCTGTTAACGATCACCTTGTTAAAGGGCAACCTGCCCAATCGGCGTCACACCACCCGCGTAATTGAAAGTCACATTTGCTTTTCAACATTATACCTTGTCCCGGGCTCCCGTTTAGAAACCAAACAACCCTTATTGCAGCTTCCAATGCCAATTGAGGATTTATGCATAAACCGTGGGAAAATGCACACTATAGACAAGATCTGGTGGTATAAAGCATAAGTAAATTATGCGACCTACCAATCTTCGATATTGTTGGGATCTTCAAATAAACATCCTTTAGCCAATCCCAAGCGATGATTTGCTCCATTGGAATCTTTGTTGGTTTAACACCAAGTAGCCCAGCTTCACACATATAATGTCAATAGCATATTTTTGTTGACATAAAAAATCTCATCTTGAGCGCAAGCCACTTTAACACATGGGAATATTTTAGGTTACCTAAATCCTTCATTTGAAAGCAGTCACTAAGATAAGTTTTGAATTGGGTGATTACTTTAGAGTCATTTCCAAAGATAATCAAATCATCAACATAAACGAGAACATTAAGTTTAAATCCGGAATTTGTTTTTTAGAGTAAAATAGAAATAATCGAGAGCTATGACTGGACAAGCCCATATTCTTTAGTGCCGAGACAACATTTTGAAAAACCAACAACCGTGGGGATTGTTCGAACCCCATGTAAGGACTTTGAAGTTTGCATGCCCTTTAGGGTGAACGCTTATTCAGGTCAGGCAGTAATTTCATGAATACTTCTTCTTCAAGATCACCATGTAAGAATGCATTATGCACGTCCATTTGATGAAGTTCCCATTGCTTAGAAGCTGCAACCGCTAAAAAAACACGCACGATGACCATTTTTGCAACTGGTGCGAAGGTTTCGGTATAATTTATTCCTTCCACTTGATGATTACCAAGAATGAAGAGTCGCCCTTTAAACCTTTCAGTGGTCCCATCTGATTTGTACTTTATTTTATACACCTACTTGCACCCAAGAGCTTTCTTGTTGGATGGAAGTTCTTCAATCGTCCAAGTCTGGTTGCGTTCTAATGCCTCAAGTTCGCTATCCATCGCGGATCTCCATCGCTTATTTTTGATTGCTTTATAATATGTTACAGGTTCTTTTTATGTTTCAATAGCTTCAAGAAAAGTACGATGACAAGAAGAAAATTCATCATAGTTTACATAATGAGCTATAGAATATAGAGTACCTGAGGACCAGGATTGAGCAGGCGGTATAGAAATGGATGGACTCATTTTCTTGACTGTATTTGTGACATAATCACAAAGACGAACGGATGTTTCTTTCTTACGGTTCCCTCTCCTTAAATTCTCTTCTTGAATTTGCTCCTCGGTATCAACATTTGGTGATTGTGGTGATGACAATGTGTCATCATCCACTGTTTGATTTTCATGAAACATGGTATCCTCGTTCACTTTGGTAACATTATCCCCTATCTTGTGAAGGGGGCTCTTCATGTATCTCAGTCTCATTATATTCAGTATCACCAACACTTGGGACTATATGTCACACCCCCAAACGGGGCCTGGACGGTATACGTGTCCGGAGGCGTGACGTCATTGCATACATCGCACAAGATCAAGTAAATGACCACTATATGGACGTTTGATAAAACATAACTCGTTGCTTTGGATAAATCAAAATAAGTCTTACAATATTCTTGACATAAATGAAATAGTTTTAGCGGAAGCTTAAGAAAAATGCAGCGGAATCATAACATATTTTTAAGACAACGATTAATTAAGATTAAAGATAAACATTCTTGAAAGACACCCAGCAATGCATGCAACATCAAATAGCACCTCTAGAACAATCCAGCTAAGCACCTGAGAAAACATGCTTAATACAGTCAACATAAAGTGGGTGAATTTATAGGTTTGAATTGATGTAAGGTTGGACCACAAGATTTTAAAAGTGATGTGAACGGATACAATATCACATGAAAAGTATTTACGTTGCGCTAAGCTCATGACACCGATGCTAAATTAGGAGATACATATAATATGTAAAGTGATGATAATGCCCTGCATATGTCTGACCAAGACACCCCAATAAATTTTTGACATGATATATATCCGTTCGTTCATCGACATAGAAACAAGTAAGTGCTTGCTTACTCGGATAAGGATAATTAGTCTCAAATAGATCTATTTATAACACTCGCGCTTACTTAACCAATCCCATTGGTCATAGGTAATTAACGGTTCATGATGGTTCGGGCATGATAGTGGTCTAATCGCTATTTAGGTAACACGTAAATAGGAAATGATAACTGAAAACACTTATGTCCAAAGTTTAAAACAAGCAATGTTTCTCACCCCAAAGTTGTAAAACATTTATTCAAAATAAGTAAAAATGTGGGGCTATGAACTCACCTTAGAGCGATGAGCGAATGATAATCACATAAGAGAAAGATGATACACAATCCTAGCCGTCACCTAAAGGAATGGCGCGTCTTAGGACTAAGGTATGATATACGAAACCAAAAGCGAAACGCTTATCAACAAGTAGGCAACCATATGTGTTTGTGTCATAGTTAGAAAAATGGTGTCGTTACGATGCCAAAATAATCAAGATTAAAATACGCCACGGTTTACTAAAAGTTACTATTTTAGGAAACTTTTTATATTAGGAAAGTTCTAAGTTTTAAGACTTTAATACCGTCCCCTATATTTTGTTAAATCCATATTTCCAAAAACGCTTTATCAATACCTAAACACCTAACTTTTTACAATTTGTCTCGACGACTATCTCAAAGTACTATTTTTTAGAAGTCTTATGGCTTATAATAACATTCGGACATTCCTAAATACCTTTTAAGACGTTTCTAATGTTTCCAATCAATACGCTAATGTTTCTATATGTTTCGCCAATGTTTTAAAACCACAAAAATGTCCGAAAGTGTCCGAAAACCTAATTTACTGTTCACATCAGCAACCTCATTTATTATTTTTCCGAAAAGTTTTCCAAAATTGATTTTGTCATAACTTGGCCGTTTTAAATCCGCTTTTAGTGTTCGATATATGAAAATCTATCTATTTGAAATAAGCTCTTCAAAACTACTTTCTTGGCTAATGAAAACATTTTTAAGTCACCCAAAACCTTAAAACAAAATCGGATCAGCAACCATATTTTTCGCAAATGCTCCCAAAAATTCCTCCAAACTTCACAATAATGCCTATTCTAACCTAGTCCCGTTCACTACTAAACCAACCAATGTTTCGTGATTAAAACCACAATCACTACTATCCTAATCCTATCATTTCTATTGTTGCAACACTCATGATCACTTATACTCACAACCAAACCTTTTGTAAATCAAAAAATCATAAAACAATACTAGTTTATGTTTTAACTTGTTTATTTTAAAAAACCACAAACACATAGGCCTTAACCTTGCATAAGAACCATAAAGAAATCACAAGAGATGAAATAGAACACTTACAAGAATAAGATGAATCAAGAAACACACAAGATCTAACCCAAAATCCTTAGATCTATAAACCCCAAATAATCTTACAAAAACCCTCTTGAAATATCAAAACCCTAACTCTTGAAATCTTTAGAAAACCTTGAAAACAATGATCAAACCCTTGGAACACCCTTAGATATGATTAGAAATGATCTTGGAATGAATGAATCTTGATAGAAATCAAAACTATAGAGGTTGTTGTTGTTGTTGGTCGTGAGCTAGGAAGGAAAAAGAGAAGAAAGAAAACAATTTTTGAGGCTATGAAATGAATGAGAACCCTAAGTTCTATCACAAGGTATTTATAGAATGTGAAGTAGGGTTTAGGGGACTCAAGGCTTGCACAAGTAATGGAACCAAATGGCTAAGTGGCCAACACACACCAAGGGTGTGTGTGGCTTGGGTTCGGACGACAACAACAAGGGGTTGATTCTTGTTAGTGGGTTTGTGGTCCAAAGCTTGCATGCATAAAGACAAGAGTTCTTACACCACCTTGCATGCTTCTAAAAATTTTAAATTAAAGCATAAAGATTCCTCATGAATTAATTTTGAGGCTTGATGTTGTCTTTCCTTGTGGTTTGGCCGTTCAAACAAGCAAGAGGGGGATGGAAGTCACGAAACTTTTGACTTTCAAACTCGACATGTACGATAACTAGAGTTTACACAAAAAGATTACTGGTTTCCGGGGTTCCGTTTGATCAAAAACACGAAAAAACGTAAATAATACGCTAAACCGTAAAAATAAATATCGGGAGTGAACGTAAAATAAGAAACATTTAGAAAAGATAAAATAATGCATATAATATCTCAACTAATCAATATCCGGAGCCGGAACACGTCCGATGATGTTTTTAGATTCACGCGGGATAACCTCTCGGTTTTAGGTTAAATTCAAACGTAACGAATTAAATTCAAAATAATGATCAGAATAGTTTAAAATACTGACTTGAAATTTACAGGGTGTGACATCCTTTCCCCGTTAGAAGAGCTTTATCCTCAAAGCTTATGACGTTGATTCAGACGTAGGTTTAGATTTAACAAAGAGATGGGGGTATTTCTTCTTTATTTGGTCTTCGCGTTCCCAAGTGAATTCAGGACCTCGCCTTGAATTCCAACGCACCTTAACAATAGGGATATGACTTTTTTGTTATTGCTTTACTTAGCGGTCCATGATCTCGAACAGTTCCTCGATAAAGTTTAACTTATCATCGATTTGAATTTCATATAATGATATAGCAAGTGGTTCATCGGCGTAACACTTCTTCAAATTAGAAACATGGAAAGTGCTATGAACACGACTTAATTAATTAGGGAATTCAAGTCTGTAAGCAACCGTTCCAACCTTGAGAGTATCTTAAATGGTCCAATATAACGTATCACCCCTTTCCATGGTGACACTTTCAACATGACCATATCTCCAACCTCAGCCCAACAAATGGGTGATCGACACTTGCGATCGTACAGAGCCTCGAACGGTACACCTTTGATACTAGTGTGATAACTGTTGTTGTAAGAAAACTCCACTAAAGGTAGGTGTCTATCCCAACCTTTCCCAAAATCAATCACACAAGCACGTAGCATGTCCTCTAAAGTTTGGATGGTTCTTTCACTTTAACCATCGGTTTGCGGATGATAAGCCGTACTCATATCCAATTGAGTACCTAGAGCTTTATTTAGCGATTGCCAGAATTGAGATATAAATCTACCATCTCGATCATAAATAATCAAAACTGGTACACCATGCTTTGAGACAACTTCCTTCAAGTATTGTCTTGTCAACTTCTCCATTGAGTCGTTTACCTTCATTGGCAGAAAATGAGCGGATTTTGTAAGTCGGTCAACAATTACCCAAATTGTATCATGACCAGTCGACGTCTTTGATAGCTTAGTAATGAAATCCATAGTAATGTGCTCCTACTTCCATATTGGGATCACCGGTTGAACCAATAGACCGGATAGTTTTTGGTATTCAACATTGACCTTAGCACAGGTCAAACACTTACTGACATAGGTAGCAATCTCAGCCTTCATATTCGGCCACCAATACAGCATCTTTAAATCTTGATACATCTTGTCCGATCCAGGATGTATTGAATATTTTGACTTATGCGACTAATGCATAATCACTCCTCTTAAATTACCAAGATTAGGTATGCAACTTCTTCCATTCAAACATAATGTTCCATCATCACGCGGCTCTAGCTTCTTAATCATACCACACAAATCTTCGGTTCTATAATTCTCCTCTTTTCTTGCCTCATATTAAGCCTTCAGAATTTCCACAGGAAGATTCAAACCAACCGTCATAACCAAAGCTTTAACTCGTAGTGGCTTAATCTGTTCCTTTCGACTCAAGGCATCCGCCACCACGTTCGCTTTTCCTGGATGATAACGAATCTCACAATCGTAATCACTCAACAACTCTAACCATCTACGTTGTCTCATGTTCAACTCCTTCTGATCTAGAATATGTTGTAAACTCTTATGATCAGTGAATACAATATTAATCTTAATTCCCAATAATCATGCTTAACATAAACACATCTACAATAAAATCAAATGGTAAACATAATAGAAAACTTACTTGAGTTGAGAGTAGAGAATGTCATGGAACACTCGATGGAACTTTGATCTTCTACTCAATCCTCTCACAAGATGATGGAATGTTTTTGTGTGTTTTATGGGGTGTAACTAATCCCCTATTTATAGTGAGAGATTAAGATAGGGATCAACTCTATATTAAGCAAAGATTATGATGCATAATATAATCTTTATTTAGTCAAATCTCCCATCAAGACTTAGGAGCCACATTATGGTAATTAATAAATTATTACCTATGTAAATCAACCTATATTATGTACAATGATATTAGACGTAAATAGATTAAGGTCACATTATGAAATATGCTAACATTCTTCCACTTGGTTACAACATTAAATTGGCCAAGTTGATTTCATAACTTCATCACAATCATATAGAATTACTAACGCAAATTAACATAGTCACTAGCATCGCTATTGACGCGGGACCCCAACTAATTATACCATTAGCTTTTCTACATGATCATGATCATAATCCATAATGTATATGAACGAAAAATACGAAAATGGTAATAAAATAAATCCATTCAAAATGATACATCATAAGTTGTTTGCTTATAAGATCTCGTAATGTGCACAATAATGAGAATAGCAAACCTTTAATATAATGTGAAGAACACAAGTAGGATCCTTGATTGCAAGGTTATCAAATAATCCCATACCGGTAATTATACTTGAATAAGAGCTTGGGTGATAAACCTATCATAAGTAACATAATACATTAAGTCAGTGTACAAATATACTTGATGACAATGTTCTTCAACCTTCTCTCAACCTTTAACATACTTGGTGTTGAGATATAAAATACTGACATATGTGTTATTAAGAAAATTATCAATAATACCTTAAAAATTATATAGTCGAAACACGAAAATGCATCGTGATAGTCCTTACAATAAACAAAGTAGAATGTAAGTAACCAAGTAATTTATGGTTATTCTTCTTTGAAATAATTAACACAAGTCTAAATTAAAAAACTTATCTTATGACACCACAAAATTGACTTTAACAATATATACAATTGGCGGAGAGTAAAATTTATTTATCAAGAAGTTTAAATATTAGAATGTGTTTAGAACGGTCATAATGTTCTTTGTAGACCCAAAGTACACATTATGATGTCTATGATGGTATGCCATCTTTTAGATCTTAAGTAATTGAAACCACTTTTTAAATTTATAAAAACTTAGTTTAGTCATTCATTATTGTAGAATTATCTTACCACATAATTCAATGATAACCAATTTGCTCCCACTGATCTTAAGATATATATGTCAATCAAATTAATAATACATATAACCATATAATTTTCATATACCATTTCAAACAACCAAAATATAGACATCGAATTGATTGTTTTAGGTTTATATCTCATCTAATACTTGCCTCTAACCTACTTTATAGTTAGATATCTTATGAAAGTTATAGTTGAAGAATATAACAATAAAGTCCATAATATAGTTCTTAAACATGATGAACTATTAAAGTAACGACTTATAACATATTTTTATAATAAAATAAAAATGTCTTATTATAAAGACAATCCTTTTATTGTAGCATTATGTGACAAGATATAATAATATCATTTGATGTTTCTCTTGGGTTTACATTAGTAGACCAACTTGCGTTGTAACGGGTTATGAGTACTTAGACAACCCGCAAGTTAACTAACATCAATTGAATAAAATAAATTAACTTATAATTGATGACGTTACGCCAATAAGTTAAATTGTCACAAATAATGGTATTGTTGAAAGAAAATAGGAATTACAAACCGGCTAATCATTTAAAACATTATGAGATTATTAATATATGTGGTGATTTATCATCATGAGATGAAATGACTACTTCAAGTTCTTAAATACATTTGTATGTACCTTGAAAGTAGAATCGTTTATTAATTCTCTTAAACCACATACTCCCACTGATTTTGCCATTACTTATAACATGTAAGGCGATTTATAAACTAATGGTCAATGATTCAATATCTTTAAATAGGACAATAGTTTAATAGGATTAGAAATTAATAACCCTTAAACTAGTTACTTTGTTAGTCCCAACTAAGAGACCGTAAATAAAGATATATTCGATATTAGGGGTTTCTTTAAATGTCTTGGTTCATAGGTAATGTTTGATACTAAATCACAATCCATACATTGTACCATGTTTATAAAGGTACAATCGCCTTATGTAATACCATATAATTGAGTTGGTTAAGGCTTACATAAGTGATTTTACAATTTCATTTCCCTCACGTAAGACATATAGATTGGGGCAATTAATAGAACCTGCTTATCATAATACACCTTCGCCCCCTAATTGACCCAATATTTTATTCTAACGGTTTATTTACCTTTTATAAAACTCGGTTTTAATACATAAGAGATTCTCATCAAGTACACTCTATAATCATCAATATTAACAAGACAAAAAAAGTTATCATTTTCAATGTCATTCATGAAAATGTACACATCTTTATAAGAGAGTTTTTTACTTGTTAAAATAATTGAAATTAAAAAAAACTTCTTAAAGAATGTCACTAATTTCAAAAGTATAACAGTACTATTTTTTTCAGTTTCCCAATGTTACATTTTTAGCATA
>BQNB010087088.1:0-23631 GCA_026074375.1 Tanacetum coccineum
TGCCTGTGATAGATTTCAAGTCACTCCAAAAGCTTCACACTTAAATGCAGTAAAAATGATTTTTAGGTATCTCAAACATCAACCTAAACTTGGTTTATGGTATCTTAGAGATTCACCTTTTGAACTAGAAGCTTACTCAGATAGTGACTATGGAGGAGCCAGTCTTGACAGAAAATCAACTACAGGTGGATGTCAATTTCTTAGAAGAAGATTGATCTCTTGGCAATGCAAGAAGCAGACTATTGTGGCAAATTCTACTACTGAGGCAAAATATGTTGCAGCTGCTAATTGTTGTGGGCAAGTATTATGGATACAGAATCAGATGATGGATTATGGTTTCAATTTCATGAACACCAAAATCCATATTGATAATGAGAGCACTATAAGTGTTATCAAGAATCCTGTTGCTCATTCAAGGACCAAGCATATTGAGATTCGATTCCATTTTATAAGAGATTGTTATAAGAAGAGACTAATAGAGGTTATCAAGATTCATACTGATCATAATGTTGTAGACCTTCTCACCAAAGGATTTGATGTCACCAGGTTTAACTTCTTAGTAGTGAGCATTGGAATGTTAAATCTGTAGCTACAATTGAGGGGAGGTTACACTTGTAAAGTTTGTAAAGTGTAGTGGGTATTCTAGTTTAAATTAATAATTGCTAGGGTATTATTTTTGGTTGTTAAGAAATAACGAGTTATAGTTAATATTATTTTGTAGCATTTTTCTGATTTTTAACAACTAAACTATTTCAGGATAAGCATGGATTTGAGGATGGTAGAAGTTATGCTGTAAATTCTTCTTATACATGGTTTGTAAGTACTAAGTACCAGAGTTGATTCTGGTAGTTATAAGTTAATTCTGGGTAGTTGTAGGTAATTCTGGTAGTCTATAAGTTTTATTCTGGTAGAAATATTTAGTACTGGTAGGGCTAATGTTAAGTTTGGTAGGCTATGTTAAGTCTTCTTTTAGACTGTGGTAGATGATGATACGTTGCCCGAGTGACTGTAGATAACGGGGAATAATTGATATGTTTTCATCACTCTATATTACAGTTTAGAGATTTATCTACAAGTGCTGCTGATCAACATGTCACTCCAGCATAGGTCTTTTATGTGCCAAAATGCAGTTTGGAATATTACTGTTTCACAGCCCAACCACCTACTTAATACGTGACTTCCACCTACCATCCCCCATACAAGCCAGTTTTCCCCCTCAGACTCTACCTCCTTCACTCACTCTAAACGCATACCGCCCTCCTCACCACTTTCATTGCACCTCAGTTAGCCGTCCAACCGTATGTACATACCTTGCTCTGTAGACGATATGTCGCTCTCAGTAATAGAAGTGTATTATCACATGATGTCCTGCTCTATCGTCTACTGTGCCTTGAGCCGTCATTCATTGTCTGTAGTAGTACTCGACATCAATTGTAGCATAGGCTCTTAGCTGACTAGTTTAAGATGCGCACGTTGTCCTAGAACTGTTTGACTAGGGAGTCATAGATTAGTTGGATTCTGTAGTTCAATGTTTCATTTGATTCATCCAGTAGCAGAGTATCTGTGTGAGCCTCAATCCCTTGAGAGTAGTAAGTCTCTGTCTGGCCTATATGTGAGATCTATCAAACATGTCGTTCGCGTCTTGGTCCGGATTTCGCAATATCAAGAAGGATAGAAGCGAACCAGTAGTGTTATTGATTTGTCTAGCCGTGATATAGAAATTTCCAGGCTGTGACAGATTGAAGTCATCTCTTGCCCCTTAAATGTAAGGTACTCATCCTACTGTGACTCCGCAACCACTAATGAGCAGTTAAACCAGACAACAAGGACCCCTACTGCCACGCCAGTAACCTCAACAAATACAATACATACAACTATCCCCACTCCCCTCCTGCACTCACCCACTACCGCTCCCTAACCCCAAGTTCCCTCTCGGGACTTAAACTGACACAGTAGAACCACACTTGCTAATGGGGACTCAAACAATTAATAGCATCTATTAGAATCTACTGAGTTATAATAGATTTCCTTAAAGGTACATCTCTCAGGTATGTCTTAACTCATAATCCTACTATCTATGACTTCCTAGTTAAACAGTTCTGGCAAACTGCCACAGTCAGAACACTTGCTAACGGGACTCAACAATTAGTAGCATCTATAGACTCTAAAGAGTATACTATTACTAAGGCATATGTCAGAAGTAAACTTCAATTGACAGATGCAACATGAATACATAATTTATCTGATGCTGAAATATATGATGGATTAGCCACATTGGGGTATGTTACTGAGGGTAAATTAACTTTTTGGAAAAAGAATTTTACACCCCAATGGAAATTTCTAATCCATCATATTTTACACTGCTTAAGCCCTAAGTTTGGTGGATGGGATCAATTTGGTAGTACTATTGCTACTGCATTAATCTGTCTATCTAGCAATAGAGTTTATAATTTTTTTAAATGATTTTTGATGGGATGGTTCATAACATAGAGAGTAATACAAAATTTTTAATGTATCCAAGATTTTTACAAATCATTTTGGACATTAATACTGAACATGCAGGAAAGTATTTAGCCCCAACTTTGACCAAAAAGATTTTTGAAAACTTGAAAAGGGGTTATGCAGGGGATTTTGTACCATTGCTGCCTGCTATGTTGGAAGGGGCAGCTGTGGATCAAGGTGAAGGCTCAGCATAACCAACTGAACCCCCATCACACACTTGTTGATCCAATACCATCCACATCCCAACCACCTCATTCACCACCTTACTCACCATATCATTCCTCACCACCTAGGTCATATGAAGAACCTCTCTCTGAAGGTAACACATCATAAAGTGTTGAGGCCAGTATACAACTCAAGGAATTGATGGTACTTGTACCTAGCTTGGTGACCAGGGTTACAAGTTTGGAGAAAGAGTTGAAGGAAACCACAGACACTAGGGAATGTTGTGGTTAAATTGGTAAAGAAGATGAAATCTCTGGAAATAGCTTTGAAGAGGAAATCCAAGAAGGTAATTGTGTCTGAATCAGAGAATGAAGAACCAGAGGATCAGGGGAGGATAATTCAGGATATTGATGATGATCTTCTAGTTTCTTTGGTAAGAGAATCCATAAAAATGAAAGAGAAGTCAACAGATTTTGTTACTCCTACAAAAGCTTCATGGGAGGCTCAGGAAGAAGATATCAGTCCTACAATCTTGGAGGCAGCCAAGACATTGTCAAAGGTTGCTTCTCAGGGTGTTAGCAAGGTAAAATCAACTGATAAGGGCAAGAGATATAGGAGGAGAGCAAGGTCAGTGGCTAAGAATATTAATATTGGATTGGATGCTGAAGAAGAGATTAATACTGGTATTGAAGATGTTAATACTGGTAGTACTAAAGTTGATTCTGGTACTGCTAGTAAAAGGGGTCAAAGGGAAGGAAAGGCTCCAATGGTTGAAGAGGATATCCAGGCTACTCACAAAACTAAAGAACAAATAAGACAAGAGGAAGCTGGATTGGAAGAGGCTATAAAATTGCAAGCTCAAATGGATGAAGAAGTTGCAAAGCAGATTCATTTAGATGAAATGGTAGCTAAAAGAATGGCAGAAGAGGAAGCATTATCAGAACAACAAAAGAAAAGAAAAGCTCAAGTTCAATTTGAAGCTCAATATTATACTGAAGAAGATTGGGATGCTATTAGAGCCAAGCTAGAAGCAAATGCAGAATTGACAAAAGATGTGTTGGGAAAGGATTTGCCTGAACAAGACTTTGCAAAAAGAATGGTAGATATGGTGAATCAAAGAAAGAAACACTTTGCAGAGGAAAGAGCTAAGGCAAAGAGAAATAAACCCATGACTCAGTCACAATTGAGAATCTACATGTCAAACTATCTGAAGAATCAAGGAACTTAGAAGCTTTCTCAGTTAAAGAAGTTGAGGTTTGAAGAGATTAAAGAAGAATTTGATAAGTTAGTTCAGCAGATTGACACTTTTGTTCCTATGGATTTTGAAGCTACAAAGGCAAATTGAAAGATAAGGAGAAAGCTTCAGACAAAACTCAAAGGAAAAACAAAAGAATTGATGTATAAAGATGTTCCATCTATAGGAGAAAAAGTTGCTGACGTAAAGGAAGAAGAGCCATCAAAAGAACATGAAAACGAATAGCAAAAGCTAGGAAAGGTATAAGTGTTGACAAGAATGCACAAGGAGATTCAGAGACTGATAAAGAGGAATCAGTAGAAGCTATGAATCCTACTCCTTTGGCTATAAAATCTAATAGTGTGGTAAATTGGAAGATATTTCAGCAAGGTCAAAGAAGTATTTATCAGATAATGAGAGCAAATAGAGCTGATACAGTCTATATGAGCTTTGGAGCTATGGTTAAAGACTTCACAATAGAGGATCTTATAGAGTTATATACAGTTGGTAATGCAGTACGTAAGAACAAATAGGTCTGAAGATGCATATGACAAAGTGCAAGGAGGACCATCAGGACTATGTTGATCCACCTCTCATGAAGATGCTATTTGGACTTACCACTTCAACAAAAGATGGTTAGTTAAGATATTATGATAATGTTGAAGTACATTGTTTAACTATTGGACATGCACTATAATAAATGTTAGCCATTAGTGAAATATCCTTTGTCAAAAGATGCTTGCCAAGTGATGCTAAAAATGAAGCTTCTAGATGGAAAAATGGATGAAGTCTGCTATCAACTCTTAAAGATGATTGAGAAGCAAGCTGGGATTCGAAAGTATGAAATTTTAACATTGCCAGTTGGGCGAATATTTTTTGGAAACAATGGACAGTAATGGAAGAGAGAAGGTTTGGGTGTGGCTAACCACTACATAAACAAATCGCCATCAGATTCACCATGCTAATAGGCATAAGAACTGGCAGTCCAAACAAAACGGCTTTGGATAAAGACTCCCTCAAATCTGTTTAGGTTGACATTTTACCAAAAACTGGAATGTAATACATGCAAATGCCCCATAGTATTGCACTAAAGCATTGGCTACTCCAGAGAAAACAGCTACTGGTAAAGAGAACTCAAATCCGTTGATAGCTGATAGTTTGCTAAAAACTATTAGGTTATTAATGCACCTTGTTACTATAATAAAGCATTGACTAGTCCATAGCAAACGGCTCATGGTAAAGACATATCAAATCCGTTGATGGCTGATAGTTTGCCAAAAACTACAAAGCCAACTTTAGTTGGATGTTGCTGTGTAGCTGTGATGAAGAGAAGACAAAGACTAAAAGACAAAAGAAGCTAAGGATGTAAAGAAATGTTTGAATACAAATTCTCAGAAGCCCAAAATGAAGACAACTGAAGAAACTTGAAGTTCACAAGTGAAGTTCAAGTTTAGGGGAGGATTGTTAGGAATTTTGTATAACAAACTTAATTCTGTTAGTGTATTGTAGTTAGTTCTGCTAGTTACTTAGTTAGTACTGGTAGAAGAATTATCATAGTTAGTACTGGTAGTGTTAAATAGTATACTGTCACCTGTAATATTTAAGTTTTCTTAACGCAGAATTGATAGATTAAAGATAATGCATGAGGATAATCTAGGAAAGGATATGCATAATCTTTATACGCTTTTTTGTAAAGCCCATTAGGTTTCCTTAGTCTATAAAATGAACCCTAGGCATAGTTAGAAGAAATATTTCTACAAAAGATCAATAAATCAATAGTAATCATAGTTTGTAATCTGTAACCTAGGCAGATTCAAAGTTTAATATAAAAGTTCTTTTGTGATATTAAATATTGTTCTTCTTAGCATTATTGATTAGATTCCGCATAATCAATAGTGTTCACTCAGTGTTTCAATATTGTTGCTTTAGAATTATCTAAAGGAGCAAACTCTTTGCAAGCTGCAGGTTTAGATCTATTCAGTAAAACGATCCAACAATTTTTACTAGCAATTCTTGACGATGCCTTTTTGATTCTACAAAAAGGGGGAGAAATGACATAAAACTCACTAAATACTTGTTTAAAAATAATTTTACATTTAATGAGTTTAAATTTTGTGTTAGGAATACAAAATTCCTAGAAAAGTCTCGGTCACTTCATAGATATCGGTAGATAGCTCGTCAAGTAATATTTGATCATTTTCACCAATTTGATTGTGAAATCTGAGATGACTTTTCTTGATTTGATACAGTTAAAAGTGACCAAGGAGTTCTGGCGTCGTTTAATGTCCCTAATGGGGCAGTGATTCCTTTTGGTACTATGGAACTTGCTATAAAAGAAAACAAGTCAACTGAAGCATTTGAATCATTATTAGAAAAGATCAAAATAACCAAATTGGATGGTGGAGAACTCGATAAGCTTTGTAATGAGCTGCAAAATTTAATAACTACGGTAAAGCTTCCAAACCAGATCATCCAAAACTTTAGGAAAATTGTATCGAGAATAATGCCCGTTTAATCATCCGTTCAAGTGCTAACGTAGAAGATTTAGCCAGAATGTCAGTTGTGGGCCTATACGATTTAATCCCCAATGCCACCCTTTCAAATCCAGACAATTTAGGGAAATGCCGTTTGTCAGGTATGGGATTCGTTATTCACACGATAAGAGCAGTTTTAAAGCTCAGAGATTCGCTGGAAGGGGAATTTTGATAGAATCTGGAGTCCTTAAAAAGCTAGGCTTCAATGGCGGTTTTGGTTCAAGAAATGCTTTCTCCAGACCTTTCATTTGTACTCCACACTGTCAGCCCAATCAGATAATGACGTAAATACTTAGTGGAAGCTGGATTGCACCAGGGGGGCTCAGGGAGACATTAGCAAGTGGGACAAGAGGCACACCGTGGCGACTTTCTTTCGAGAAATTTGACGGGGTGGTTAAGACACTGGCTTTTGCTAATTTTAGCGAGGAAATGGTGGTTGCTGGTGGCGTAGCAGATGGGGAGGTGTTACATTTGAATGTAGACTATAGTAAGAAGCCGTTAACTGTTAACTCGGTTTTTAGGCAACAGTTGGAGCAGAGGCTGGGTTCGGTGGGTTTGTTTCTTGAACAAAAATTTAGGAGCGCTCAGGATGTTGAAGGATGTTTGGTTGGTAAAGACTTGTACATTCGGTCCAAGACACGACCTCAACCGTTGTAATGAGCCGGACTATGTATTGTTAAGGTCTGTTAAGAGTTTTTTAATGTTGACTATGATGTTACAAAACTATAGTATTAAAGTAAAGTAAGAATAATGTGTAAAAAGGACACTTTTACCATAATATAAGTCGAGCTTGACTCTCTTATATGTTTCGGTCTTGCCTTTTTGTAGTTAAAATCAAAGCTAGGCCTAACCAGCGATTCGGCAGACTTTTGGAGTTCCAATATCAGACAAACACAGTCAACCTCAATACAATCGTTGTTATATGGTTTTGCCGAAGATAATATATACTTGTAACTCTCATAAAAACCACCACTACATCTGTAGTTCAAATAAAGCAACTCAATGCAGGCTCTTAACTTTTAATTTCTTTCTGTATAATACTATTTATATATATAAATAAATAAAATAAACTCTCGGAGCACTCTTTATGTACATTCATATTAAACTTCTGAGAAGATCTTAATAATGCAATCTTGACATGTAAATCGATTTTACCTCTTCCATCACAACCTTTAAAAAAAAAAAAAAAAAAAAAAAAAAAAAAATAAAAAAAAAAAACCGCAGTTACTAAACCATATGGTCTGGGCCACATATCTTGAGACCCGCGACTCACCTTTCTATTTTTTTTACAATATCCCACATACTTTCTCATATTAGTAGACGGATTGCACTGGTTGGCCATCAGGATACACCCCCGAGTTTAATGTAGCTGGAAGCTGCTTCGGTGCATTAGTAACTGACCTATGCCTGAAAGTAAAAGTAGAACTCAAGTTCATGAAGATACTGGACTTTCGGCCCACTGATGGTGCACCAGCACATTCAGTTTTCCTTATGCTGCAGTGTGGGAGGTGGGTGAAAAGTAGCCGAAGGTGTAGTACTGTTTTAGGCCATTTTCCTTTGCTGACAAGCTGAGCCCCAGTTACAATAAAGACTCCCCTTAACCGTATCTTGGTAACCATTTTGGGTCAGTTTTGACTACTGATGAACATATGTTGGAATAACATTTCCATCTGATTGGTTCTAGAAACTGGGCGGTAGAATCATATTCATTAGAGCCTCGCCATTGACATGGTCTACAAGATGAAGTAGTTGTATATGTCATTATATTAGGAAGGGTTGAGAGATGGTTCAAGTGAACTGCTAATCCGTTGTTCCATTTTCCTTCTAAATATAGGCGTAGACCAATAATTGATTTTTTGCTGCTTGATACCTGAAAAATAACCGTTTATAACGTTATGAAAAGAAGAAAAGACCGACTTTTCAAGAATAGAAAATAATGTTTTTGACTTACTTGAGTTGTACTAACATAAATCTTAGGACCCATAAAAGCGAACTGAAGCCAAGGGTATGAAATATTTCTTTGTTGATGTTGTTGATAGAAATAATGCCTAAAAACATTATTAATATTTTTCACATCTTTACGTTTTGATAATCACCAAATATAAAAACGTTCAATGCAAAATTAAACGTAAACAAGTAATTAGTAGTA
Organism: Tanacetum coccineum; assembly: GCA_026074375.1. Lineage (NCBI taxonomy): Eukaryota > Viridiplantae > Streptophyta > Magnoliopsida > Asterales > Asteraceae > Tanacetum > Tanacetum coccineum. The sequence goes on from BQNB010087088.1 coordinate 8,585, forward strand.
AATTTTCATTTCGAAAATTATATCACTTAAAGGTATGAATAAATAAATGCTTAATGCATTTTATGATCAAAGAAAATTTTTATTTAACCTCACACTTTTATAAAATGTTGTAAACATTTTTATAAACATTACTAAACATTTTATACAATTAAAAGAAATGTTTTCTTCAAAATAAACATATTGAAATTCTAATTTTTGGACCTAAAACGGCTAGAAAGTTCCAGAAAATTATCTCTACACAAAAGGACAAACTGGGGAGCGCCCAGTCTAGGGCGGCCCCCTTAAATACACTGGCGGCCCCTTAATTTTAAGGGGACCGTCCACCTATTAAAGGGGACCACCCATAAGTAGACGCTCCTCCAGATTGTCCTATAAATACTAGACTTTTCCCACTATTTTCTCACCTTTTGCACTCATTCTTTTTGTTTAAAAACAGCCCACACATCTCATTAAAATCCTTTGATCATTTAATCATAAAGCTTTGTTTCCAAGTGATCCAAGCTCAAGTCCTCAAGTGCAAGAGAAGAATACTTCCATCATCAAGTGAAGAAGTATTACACCTTTGTGTGTTGTTGAAATCTTATTCCATCCATATCATAACTTGTAAATCATTTGCAAATCGTGTAAAGTTGTGTAGTTATTAGATCTTGATGATTGTTGTAAGTATAGTTGAATCTTAGTGATTCATCCAAGTTGTGATAGTTAGGTAGAAGTGAAGTAGTGAAGTAGTGTAGTGAAGAATACTAAGGCGTGAAGAAGTTGTGTAGTTGTGAAGTTGTGTTGTGAAGTCGTGATAGATTGGTTCTAGCTAAGATTAGAACTCGACATCTAGCTTAGTGTTAGAAATTGATATAAGCGAAAGTTGTGTACGGTTTTCTCCGCCATAAGGGAGTTTGTTGACAGAGTGAAGAAAACTCTCGAGTTAGGTGCTCGAGGAGTGGAGTAGGGCGAAGAGGTGCTTCATACCCGAACCACTATAAATCTTTGTGTTGTGATTTGATCTTTCTAACTCTTATCTCTTATTTCTCTATTTGTTCTTACTTATTTATATTACTCATATTGTGCAAGTATTGAATTCACAAAAAGTCGAATCTAAGTTTTTATAAACAAACATAAACATTAAATTAAAAAGCGGTAAACTATTTAACCCCACTTCTAGTTTTCCACAATTGGTATCAAGAGCCACGTCAAACAAGATTTTTAAAATAAAATGTATTTTATAAATTGTAATCGTTCCTTGGTATCGGAAAAAATATTAGAAGGGCCAATCTATGGCAAAGACCACCACTATTTAAAAGTGATTTGATTTATTTATTGGAAAAATAGATCCGAAAACTTATGTGAAGTCAAATAAGATCTAGATATTGGCAGCTATTACCGATGGTGATTTTTCCTCCTATTCTAAATAATCGCAAAACTAAAAAGGATGAAATGCTTTTCATAAAACAAAACGATGATCTTAAAAAGAAAAAGAAAAGTGCTATAAATGATGAAGCTAAACTGTAATTTATAATGCTATAAACGTAATAAAGATAATATGAAAGAATTTTTATGTGTCAAACCACAAAAGAAAATTGGGATACTTTATTAATCACTCATCAAGGTAATAATCAAGTCAAAGCAAACAAAATGGATCTTCTTGTTAAACAATATGAACAATTTATGATTTCGGAAGAGGAATCAATAAATAATGCCTTTGCTAAATTTAACACTATTATTACTAGTCTAAAAGCACTTGATGAAAGTTTTTCTAGCAAGAATTATGTTAGGAAATTTCTTTGGGCATTACATCCTAAATGGCGCGCAAAAGTCACAATGATTGAAAGATCAAAGAAGTCTACAAACGTTATCATCTTGACGAACTCATTGAAATTTGAAAAGGTTATGGAAGAGTAATTAAGAAAATAGAAAGATTCGAATCTGTAAAAAGCAAAAGATAACAAAGTAGAATCTATGTGTGTATAGTGTGAGTGAAGCTAGAAAGGAATCTAGTGATGATGATAGCTCAACCTCCGATAGTGAAGATGAAGAATACGCCATGGCCGTAGGAATCTTGTGATGTTGGATGATCTTGGAGTGATAGCGACGAAGATGAAGAGGAGAAGACAAAGGACGAAAAGTGTCTTATGGCTAAAACTTCCAATTATGGTACATTTTCGAAAAACCGAATCTTTAGTGATTGGACTAATCTCATTAGACAAAAATTGCTTAGATAGTGAATATAGTTAGATATGCAAACTAGGACTAAAAAGTATAGAAAAAAAAATAAAACTCTAAAACAAGCTAAAATAGAATTAGAGAATGAAGCACTAGAATTAAAAGATAAATTATCTAGGTTAGAAAAAGGTAAGGAAGTAAATGAAGAATGCAAATTATGTCAAGACCTTAAGTTTGAAAATGAGAAGCTTAGAAAAGAAATATCTAGGCTAAATCAATTTAATGATAGTAGTCACTCACTTAAGAAAATAATAAGTTCTCAAAAACCTTCCGGAGATAAATCCGGTTTAGGATTTAATTTTACCAAAGGGTCACCTAGCGAAACCAAACAAGTAAATTTTGTAAGAGCTCAAGAAGTCGAGTTGAAAGAAAAATTAATAGAATCAAACCCAAACTTAAAACCAAAATTTATACTTATAAACAATACTAAAATTCCTATTGCAAGTGATGATGAGGTAAAACATTTTTACAAACCTTCCTTAAAACCCGAAGTCGGATTTACTAAACCCACAATGAGGTCTAAAACACCTCCTCCGAGAAGAAAGGAAAACTCTCATCCTCGTTCCAAAACACCTCAACCTAGGAGAGACCAAGGTAGACCAAATTACTCTAACACTAATCACACAATGTGGAATCATCCCACACAACCAAGCTATTAACTCAATGTGGAGACTGTTCACCGTTGCATGTGTCTGAATCAAATGCAAAACATGTTCGGAAACAATAACTTTGGACCCAGGAAACGATGGGGACCAAATGGTAAAATCATAGATATAATATATCTTCCGAGCCCCCCCAGAGGTTAATCATCTATAAGCATCCTTTGGCTTTCGTCAAACAAATTAAAGAACTCATATAGGATTTCCATAAATCCTCATCCTTAAAGCTTGTTACCTTAAAGATTTTAAAGTAATTTCTCTTGAAGGCTAAGATACGTCTCACTCTCTAATTACGTAAATTATAGATTGATATAAGATGTACTTAGTATTAGTGATAGTTAGGAAATATGGTAGTCACTAGAAATGCCATTTGTTGGCTTTCTAGTTTTTTAAAAGAATTTGTTCATTATGAACTCATCTCTTACGTAGTTGAATTAGGATTTTCTACGTATCTCTATAAAATGGAAATCTTCTATGTCCACTAGTAGCGAACTCACGTAGATGAAGAAAAGTGAGTTAGTGGGTAATTAATAACATAAAAGTAGGATTAGTTTTGCATCTTACGCCGGAAAGGCATGACATCAAAAACACTATGGATGAAACAAACTCTTTTCGACTACGACGTCCGCCTTGTCTACATGTCCACAATAAACTACGTCTATCGGAATCTTCTCATTAAGCTTTAACTCCATTCTATTACTATATCGTTACATACTTATCATATTACAAATCATGACAATTAATTATTTCATTCGAAGTAATTAATGTATTCAATTAACAAAAGGTTTATTGAACCCGTCACTAAATCATCATTAAATCATGTCTCGGCTTGACAACTTGATTATCTCATCCGAAATAATCAAAGTATTTTTAATTAGCGAAATGTTAATTAAAATGTCAATCAGATTTCGTCAATCTTCTCTAAACCTCTTCGCGATCCAAAAATCTTGACAACTTAATTATTTCATTGGAAATTATTTAAGTTCACTTAATTTAACTAAAAGTTAATTAAATGTGTCAAGTATTTTTCTCCCACTATTCTTTCGACAACTAGATTATCTATAATAATATTACTAGTAGCTCTTGACGTATTTTGATAATTGTACATTTACAAAACTAGTCAAAATCAAAAAACCAAGATAATCTTGGTCGTCAGATAAGCGGCCCCTTTAATTTTAAAGGGACCAGCCGTGTTAAAGTGGGCAACCCCTTTAATAATTAAGGGGACTGGCCATTAAAATTGCCAAACAATCCATTTCTGCATTAAACCTAAATCCAAACATCATTTTCTTCATCCCTCTCTCCCTCTTTCCTGCTGTGACGAAACCCACAACCCCAAAACCATCAAAATTCAAGCCTTCAAACACCCATTCGACCAAAATTCGCAAGGGGCAAACACCTACAACAAGATTAACAACCTCTATTGTAAGATTTCCTATACTTACTTTAAATTACATCCAATTATTGCTCCAAAATCAAAAATGGATATTATACAAAATTTTGTATCTTTTATATTTTGTTTTGATTAAGCCTAGGAAATCCATAACTATAATTGATTCCCTAGTCTTTGCTTTCATAGGATTGAGTCACTTTTTTTATTGTCAAAAAATTAGTAAATAAATATAAATATAAATATATATAAATAAATATAAGAAGAATACAAAAAACTATTACTATGATTGTTTTTGAAAAATTTCAAGACAAAATTCTATACATTGTTGAATTTAGCCACAAAACACGTTAAAAAGATAATACATTGACTATCGGAAACATACATTCCTAATATGCGTATGTTTTGGATCAATGGATAAAGTCCTTATAAAAATAAAGGAGTGTTTGGATCATTTCTTAGGATCGGTTTTTAGAGTCAAAATGACCATCACTATAATTTTGTCACTAGTATAAACACATGACTAACTTATGTAAGCCATCAAGATATATAATTCATATATATATTGATACATTCTATAAAAGTATAGAATAAAAGGGCGTTTGGTTTAACATTTTGAAACATAGTCTTGAGTCAAAACAAACACCATTTAATTTTTGTCAAGTCAAAAATAATGAATTTATACTTGTCAACAAAATATACAACTTAACGTATATTTTTTGACAATTATAGTCAAGTTTTAAATTGATAAGGGAGTGTTTGGGTCATTTCGTGATGTTGAAATATATAATTAATATATATTTTTCGACACTCTAGATTAAGTCAAAAATAAATTAAGGAACATATGGATTACTTCTTAGGTTTTTATTTTTAGAGTCGAAGTAATCTTTGTCCCACATTTGTCATCTTTGAAATTTTTTTTCTTATAATAATATTTTATTTTGTTATAGACTTGTTTAGGTGACAAAAATGCCGAAAGCTACTACCACCGATGTATCTCTCACTAAATCCTACATCCTAAAAGTATCCAAAATTCCCGGTATTTCTCCTACTATTGCCCAAATCTACAAACCTATTGAAAACCGCAACATTCACGAAAGGTCGTTTGTTTTTTTTTGATTCAAGCCTACTACAAAACCAACAAAGTCAAGCGTTTCTTTACTAACATTCAACTTCAATTGTCTTTTCAAATCAACGAACCGATTTGGTCTGAGATTAATCTAGACTTCTATAGTCAAGACAGTGGTATAAACCGGATGACTATGGCTACTTGTCATCTCCATTAATGATTCAATACGAATTCATAATCTTACTCTCACGTCAAATCGGGTCAATCCTCAAATTCAACAATGGTCAAGCCGTTTTTACAAACGAGTGGGACCTTGCATCTCTTGAATATTCTCAAGAAACCGAGTATCAATATTACACATCATCTACTCCCGATGCATTCGTCGACTGTCTTGATTGGAACTGTCATGGTAGACCGTACCATTAAAAGTCAAACAGTCGCTCTTAATCCAAATCAAATTCTCCCCAAAGAACTAAGCCTCGACATTAAGAAATAGGAAGAACTCATTAGAGAGAATGTGTTCAGACTAGGAGGACATCAGGACCGTCTCCCCCTTGTCTGCCACATGTGTAATAGTGTTTGTTGCCGAAGAACAATACAATCTGCTTATTTCTTGTCAAAAGATCAAAGTGCCAAAGCTACTCCAACCACAAATCTTCCATATGGCATTGTTTATAACCGTACTTAATCGATACATCATGAAACGTATCCTATCTTGATAATAGGCACCTATGACATTGTTGAGCGAGTCATGCGTCCTCTGCCCTAAGACAAACTCGACTACCTCGAAGTGATCGTGGCAAGGCACGTCGTTCTTCTCTCTTCATCCACCTCACATCAAGGCAATGTCATCTCATCACACATGATAGTATTATGAATGATGATGATGATGTCGAAACTTCTTGAGCAAGTAATCCATCTCCTACCACTATCATAATCTCATCATCTACTCGACTACCAAAACTACCAAATGCCATATCTCATTCCGAACAAACGCGATGAAAATCCTTGCACGATAAACCACCTGCACAACCAAACATATATGAATGCCAGAGGGGGAAAGAAATTCGCGAAGTGTCTAAATCATTGGAAATGCACTAAAAGGAGTGGTTTATCACGAAGCAAGAAGTAAAGACATAGGAGAGAAATTAGCTAGAAACTAAATGGTTTTAAGAAAAATTATAACTTGAGTTATTTTATGTTCTAACAACTTGAGGTGTGTTGATTATCCGATTTATTCAGAAAGACTAGGGTTTGGTTATTCATTTAGATACTTGTTGGCTTATGAAGATTTAAACCTTTGGTGTTTTTAACTTAAACAACACTTATGCAACATGGTTTCAGATTTGATTTGTTTTATTACATGTAGACGATTATAAATGTAGCTCATAAAACCTCAATAGGGCTTTGCTTCAAATACACCACCAAAACAGAAATACACTCACAAAAAAACTGAGAAAGATCATTTATTCAGTGAAAAATGGAAACCACAGAGGGCGGCCCCCTTATCTATTAAGGGGTACTGACCCCAATTAAGGGGACCACCACTAGCAAATCACGTAAAACTTATTCTTCCTGCTTTTTGGACCCTCTTTTACCTAGTCCAGCTATTTTTGCCCAGAATGCATGAACACAATTTGGAATAACCATAAACTAGTTACAAATTCAATTCTTTTTCAATCCACTCTCTTCCTATAATCCTTTCCAAATGACATCACCAACACAATCAACTTCCTCAATCATACCTAACCATTATCACTCCATGGCATCACCAAAGCTTCCATATCAAACCGATCAAAGAAACCAAAATTTCACCCATTATACCACAAAACAACTCTTCATTAACTTGACAAATGAAGACACTATAAACCCCAACCCTAAGCTTCAAGAATCGTATTTTCCCTTTACTCCTAGTGCACCTAATCGACCCACTTAAACTCCATCCCAAAAGACACCTTCATCTATTGCAATTTAACTTTCACACCAAAATCACCACTCTTTTATCATCTCCATTTACAATGGCTACCTAAACCCTCCATTATTACCCCATCCCAGCGTTCCTCTACCACCTCTAACTCAAGCACCTATTTCAATGGAAATAACCCTCTCACTCTCACCCATTACTCCATTTGATGTTCATCATAACTCACCATCACTCTCTCCACCCATCATTAGGCATCCCATCCCTTGGAATTTACTTGAAGCGCATGGTGATTCATGCCTTTGTTGTGTCCACAACCGAACCCTTATATTTGGATTAAGGGATGAACTTCAATATATGTTTTCATATATTGAACATATGCTCTCACAACCACCAACAACCATCATCCCATCACATCCACCATCTTACCCAAACTAAACATACTCTATGTTTAGTTTCTTAAATAATTATCCATCCACCATTTTGCAAGCAAGTCCTATGGAGCTTTACTAGTTATAGGACTTTTTGTAGTTTAAAATTTTCATGTATGTTAGCATGATATTTATTTTGTATGCATGAGTGTGGTTCACACACTATTTTATGTTAAACGGATGATTATTGTTGGTTGCGTTATCATTATGCCATATTTTTCCTCACTTGCTACATATTAGAAATATTTGTATTGTTCTAACTTGTTTTTGTAGCCAAGAAACCATTGCTCGATTCTTTGGTGCCTTCGAACGAGGGGGAGCACACATCAAGGGGGAGCATTTATTTCGTTGATTTTACTTGCAATTCTTGATGATGCCTTTTTGATTCTACAAAAAGGGGGAGAAATGACATAAAACTCACTAAATACTTGTTTAAAGTTAATTTTACATTTAATGAGTTTAAATTTTGTAATCATCAAAACGTGGGAGATTGTTGATAGAAATAATGCCTAAAAACATTATTAATATTTTTCACATCTTTACGTTTCGATAATCACAAAATATAAAAACGTTCAATGTAAAATTAAACGTAAACAAGTAATTAGTAGTAAATTTTCATTTCGAAAATTATATCACTTAAAGGTATGAATAAATAAATGTTTAATGCATTTTATGATCAAAAGAAATTTTTATTCAACCTCAAACTTTTATAAAATGTTTAAATAATTTTTATAAACATATAACAAAACATTTTCTACAATAACATAGAATGTTTAATCAAATAAACATTTTGAAATTCAATTTTTCAGACCTGAAACAGCTAAAAAGTTCCATCAAATTCCCCCTATACAAAAGGATAAACTAGGAAGCGCCTAGTCTAGGGCGGCCCCATTAAATACACGAGCGGCTCCCTTATCTTTAAGGGGGTCGGCCACCTATTTAAGGAGACCGCCTATAGGTAGACGCTCCTCCAGAATGTCCTATAAATACTGGACTATTCCCCACTATTTTCTCACCTTTTGCACTCTTCCTTATTTGATCAAAATAGCCCACATATCTCATTAAAATCCTTTGGATCATTAATCAATAAACCTTTGTTTCCCAAGTGATCCAATCATAATTCCTCAAGTGCAAGAAAGAATACTTCCATCATCAGTGAAGAAGTATTACACCTCAAGGTGTGAATTCAATCTTTGTAGCAACCATAATCAACATGTAATCATTTATACATCTAGTAAAGTAGTTAATAGTAGAAAAGATCTTAGTGTAATTGTTAGTAATATAGTTGAATCTTATGATTCAACCAAGTAATGATAGTTGAAGTGAATATTAAAAGTGAAGTATTGAAGTTTTTGGTGTTAATAAAAACTAAAGGTGAAGAAGTTGTGAAGTCGTGATCAATTTGTGTAGTGAAGTTGTGAAGTTGTGGTAGATTGTTCTAGCTAAGATTAGAACTCACATCTAGCTTAGTGTCAGAAATCAAGATAAGCGAAAGTTATGTACGGTTTTCTCCGCCATAAGGGAGTTTGTTAACATAGTGAAGAAAACTCCCAAGTTAGGTGCTCGAGGAGTAGAGTAGGGCGAAGAGGTGCTTTGTAACCGAACCACTATAAATCCTTATATTATGGTTTGATCTTTCTAACTCTTATCTCTTATTTCTCATTTGGATTTTACTTATTTATATTATTCATATTGTGCAAGTATTGAATTCACAAAAAGTCGAATCTAAGTTTTTATAAATAAACATAAACATTAAAAAGAAAAAGCGGTAAACTATTCAACCCCTCTTCTAGTTTTCTACAGTCTTTTCTCATTTTAAGTTTTCTGTCAAGCCAAACTTTGGTTCTTGCTTTGTATAGACGAGAGTTTTATAAGCTTGATGTCTGAATTCATCTAGTTCATGTAATTGAAACATTTGTTTTCACCAGTAGCGATAAGATCTGGGTTACATTTTTTAAGTGCCCAGTATGCACGATGTTAGATTTTAAACGATAAGTGACAGTTTTTACCATATAGAAGTTTGTAAGGTGTTGTTCTGGTTGGTGTTTTGTAAACGGTTCTGAAGGCGCACAGAGCATCATCGAGTTTTCTTGACCAGATAGCGGGATTATCTTTTACACTTTTCTCAAGAATTTTTTCAAGGCTCTGTTTGTATTTTCAACTTGACCACTCATTTGAGGGTGATAGGATGTGGAAAATCTATGATTTACTCCATAGCGTTTCATAGTTTTTTCCATAAGTTTAGCCGTGTTTTTATTAAAGTGATGGTCATTAAATATTCCCAAGCCTTGTATAGGAAAACATAGTTTTACAGGAATTTAATTAAGCTAATTGGGCCTATGTGTCAGGCTTAAAGCCCACGTGTAATAGGATCCAGCCCATCTATTCTCATGTATAAATACCCTTCACCACACAAGGTGAAGGGTGTTGCTTGGATTGTCACTTCTTATTCTTCTCTTTCAATAACAAGTAAACCTCTCTTTTCTTTTCTCTCCTTTTTCTTCTACAAATTTCGTCCCATCTTTATTTTCTTTTTCTTTTTCAAATTTCGTGTGTTTATGTATGTGAAGTGACAAGGATAACATGTGGTATCAAGAGGTCATGGTTCACTAGTGTTTGTGGTTTCCTTATTCTTGGTGTTCGTGTGTTTTTTGTGCTTATTTCATGCTTAAATTTAAGCCAAAGCACGGTTTAGTGTTGGATTCGCTAAAGGATTGTACTTTTGTGTTAAGAACATGTCCTAGTAGCTTATCTTGAAGTAATATGGCTTATTTTGATAGCTTATTGTGAATTTTGGGCTTATTCAAAAGTTTTAAAAGCATGTTCTAAGTTGCATTTTGTCTAAATTTCTTGGTTGCGGTTTGTCTTAAGACATTTCATTTTGTCTCTTGCGGGTTGCATCTTGGGTTTTTCTCTTGCGGTTTGTCTAGAGTATTGCGTTTTGATCATTGCGGTTTGCCAAGAAGATTGCATTTTGGTTCTGTGTTTTGACCATTGCGTTTTGACTACTGCATTTTGGTTTTGCGTTTTGACCACTGTGTTTTGGTTTTGCATTTTAACTACTGTGTTTTGGTTTTGCATTTTGACTACTATGTTTTGGTTATTGCGTTTTGTCTCTGCGTTTTGCTTCTGCATTTTGGGTGATTTTACAGGTTGCGATTTGCTTTTGCGTGTTGCCTAATTGAAGACCCTTATTGCGTTTTGCCTAGGGGAGACTTTGTCCATTTCATTTTTTGACTGCGTTTTATCTTAAGACTTGATTGTGTTTTGTCTAATGCTCTTCATTGCGTTTTGTCTAGTTCATGACTGCGTTTTGTGTGTTGAGATTTGCTTTACATTGACAAACTTTGAACCATTAACTCACAACTCTCAAGGGCTTAATTCACATACTTGAACTTTTAAGGACAATCAATTAACAGCATCAAACCTCATCATCTAAACTTAACTTCAATCAATCACAAGGACTTGATTAATTCATTATATCTTAACTTCTTAAATTAATCTTTCACGGTTTCTTCTTGATTTCCAATCTTAGATTTGTAAAATCCTGTGGAAATTAATTTCATTTCATTTGAATTAATCTTAGTCAATCACAATCACTTAATTGATCCATACTCATCATTTCACATCACACTTAAAAATGTCGACTCAACAAGACATTTATGCTGCCGATTCCGAAAATCGTCCTCCTATGCTTAACAAAGAGAACTACGTTCCATGGTCATCACGTCTTCTCCGCTATGCTAAGAGCAGACCAAATGGAAAGTTAATCCATAACTCCATTTTGAATGGTCCATATGTCTGACGAATGATTCCTGAACCAGGTGATCCTGCCCGTACAGTTCCTGTTCCGGAAACGTCTCATGAACAAACTAATGATGAACTTACGGAAGCAGAAATTAAGAAAATAGAAGCTGATGATCAAGAAATTCAGACCATTCTCCTCGGTTTTCCTGAAGACATATATGCTGTTGTTGATAGCTGTGAAACTGCTCAGGAAATCTGGTTACATGTTCAGCAAATGATGAAAGGTTCTAACATTGGAATTCAAGAGAAGAAGGCTAAGTTGTTTAATGAATGGGAAAGGTTTACTTCTACTAATGGGTAATCGATTGAGTCTTACTACCATCGTTTCTCAAAGCTGATGAATGATTTCAAGAGAAATAAACACTTTTCAGAAAAGATTGCCAGTAATCTCAAGTTTCTAAACAACTTACAACCTGAGTGGAGACGACATGTTACCATTGTTCATCAAACAAAGGACTTACATACAGCATATTACACTCAGTTGTATGATTTCTTGAAGTACAATCAAAAGGAGGTCGATGAACTAAGAGCTGAACGACTTGGAAAAACATATGATCCATTAGCTCTCATTGCAACTTCCAATTATCCAGTGTTTTACCAAGATCAACCATCACCGAGTACCTACATACAACAACCACTTCCAAACCATAACTATAACCCACAACCATCATTCAACATGGACTTCATGCAACAACCCATGCCAAACCCTGAAGATATTTCAGATCCCACAACTGCTATGAACATGGCTCTTGCTCTAATGGCTAAGGCATTCAAACTAAATTACTCAACACCAACCAACAACAACCAGAGAATTTCATCAAACCCTCGCAATAAGCTGATTGCTCAACCAAGTATGAATATGGGTCAAGATAGACATATACAGATGGTTAGAGGTAACGGTGGAAATCAGTTTAGACAGTTTGTCGGGAATCAAAATGGGTATAATGCAGTACAGAATGTCAGGAATCAGGTTGTTCAGAATGCAGTTCAGAATCCGGGTGTTCAAAATGTTGGAAATCAGAATGAGATTATTGTTGTTCCGGGTATTGCTAATCAGAATGCAAATCAAATCAGAAATGGTAATGTTGTAGTAGCACGGGCTGAGGGAAATATTGTTGGGAATAACGGTAATCAGATAACGTGTTACAACTACAAAGGATTGGGCCATCTTGCTAGGAACTGTACAGCCAGACCAAGGAGAAGGGATGTTGTGTATCTTCAGACTCAGCTACTGATTGCTCAAAAGGAAGAAGCATGAATCCAGCTCTAAGCCGAAGAGTTTGATTTCATGGCTACTGCAGGAGACCTGGACGAGATAGAGGAAGTTGATACAAACTGCATTTTGATGGAAAACCTGCAGCAAGCATCGACATCGGGTACTTAGACTGACAAAGCTCCCGTCTATGACTCAGACGGAATAGCTGAGGTACACAACTATAACAATTGCTATGATAATGAGATATTCAATATGTTTACTCAAGAAGAGCAGTATACTGACCTACTCGAGCCCATTCCAGAACCACACCAAGTTTAATAGAATGACATTAATGTTATCTCTGATGTACTTGGTGTGGAACAAGATGGGGGTACGGTAGAACAATGTCCTGCTACTGTTGAGGAAACACGTGCTTTATATGATTCATTATATAACAAGTTGGCAATTGAAGTAGAGAATGTTAACTCGGTCAATCAAAATCTGAAAGAAACTAATGCTGAATTGACCACTGAGCTTGCTAGATATAAAAATCAAGAAAAGTGTTTTTAAATTAGTCAGGAAAAATACAACAAACTTGAAAGGTGTTATCAACAATCTGTTTATCAAGAGCAATGTCTTACCAAAAAGATAAATGCACTTCACTTAAGTTCAAGTAAACAAATAACGGCGTTGAATGAGGAAATTTCAAATTTAAATAAACGGCTTTCAAAGGAAAAATCAAATGTGTCTTCTCTTCTTGAAGAAAAGAAAAAGTTGAAGTCTGATTTCAAAATACGTGAAGACGAGCTTCTTGATAAACAAATTTGACTTGAGAATAAGATAAAGGAATTCGATAATATTTTGGTTAAAATGGGTCAATCGATTCAAACGATGCACATGCTTTCACCTAAGTCAGACTCGTTTTACCACACCGAACAGAAAATGGCTTTAGGTTATCAAAATCCTTTTTATCTCAAGCAAGCTCAGCAGAAAAAACAGAGTTTGTATGATGGCAAAATTCTATTAGAAAAGCATGATCATCCTGCTGTGTATGATTCGGAGGAGACACTGCAACTTGCTCAAGAGAGTCATCTGAAAATGAAATAATTGAACAAAGAAATAAAACCGGCAAACTATACTAAGATTAATCATCTTTTGGGGGGGTTTGTTTCTTAAATGGCCAAGTCACATGAAGAGTCGTATATTATAAATACTTCCAAAACGGCCACTGTTTCAAAATCGATTTCAATACCAAATGAATAATTTTCGGATGATGCTACTCCAAGTGTTGCACAAAAATTTCTAAATGAGGTAAAAAGCACCATTGTGACTCTTCAACATGTTCTCAAACATAAAATGACTTTAGAAATACACAATTGGTCGTCTACTGCTCATCAAGAGATTCATAAAATTTTAAAAGATGAAATTTTTCCTATCATCAACCAAGTTGATGCTAGACTTCAAAATTTTGAAATATAATTTTTGAAAGAAGCAGCTAAATTTGTTCAAGACTTTAAACCTCTTATAAACGAGGCTGATGAATCTCTTGATAAGCAGAAGACATTGGAACATGAAATCGATAGTCTCTTGAGAGCAGTTGTCAGTTAGGAAATTATGTCCATTGTGCAAAATAATTTTGTTGTTGATACATCAAATCTTCAAACTGTGCTTGATCGTATGAAAGAACGTTTTGAAACCTATATCATTAAAAAAGATACTGAATATGCTAAACTTTGGAATAAATGACACAAAAAATGTGAAGAATGCAAATATGACAAAATTTCGTATGATAAAGCTTATAATGACATGCAACAAATGATCGAACGGTTGCAAGCTCAGTTGGGAGATCTCAAGGGTAAATGTAAGGATACTTCATATGCATCAGATACCCTTGATCCTTTGTCTCAGAAACTAGAAAATGAGAACGTGGAATTAAAGTTTCAGGTTGTGAATTATGTAAGATAAATTGAACATCTTAAGACAACATACAAAAACCTTTTTGACTCTATCTTTGTGACACGGGCTCAAACCAAATTGATAATTGACTCTTTGCAAGATAAATTACATGACTCGAACCATGAAAATGGTAAGTTGAGAGCTCAATTATTTGCTAAGGTTTCTGAACAAAAGGACACAATCAAAGGTACGAGTGCGAATACTAAGTCTACAAATCAATCAATCTTGGGGAGACCATTTTTGCCACCTCTCAGAAACAATTTTGTTGTGAGACAACCAAATGCATTTCAATCTGAACATCTAAAATTTTCAAAAAATAAGTTCCCTCAAAAGGTTGATGAGATGAAATGATTTGGCAAATCCAATCACTTCAAACTCGGTACCCATACCACAAGAATCAAA
>BQNB010087089.1:0-10713 GCA_026074375.1 Tanacetum coccineum
GCATAGATAGTGACATCACTTAAGTTAGCAGTACTATCTGGAGTATCAGCAATACTAACACACTACAACAAAACCAATCTAAGGCAACACACATAAAGTGTTGTATTATGTCTTAAAAATGTTGCATTATGTATTATGCGACACTTTATCAAATGCTACCTTATGTAACGTTGCCTTAGCTATGTGCAACACTTTTATAAAAATATGCAACTCTTTTTCAAAGTGTTGCCTATAAATAGTAAGTGCGATACTTTGATGTGCAACACTTTTTAAACTCATATACAACACTTTTCATGTTCAAGTGCAACACTTTGACTCTTAAATGTAACACTTTTATCACATTTTTGAAATCAAAGACACCATTTTTACAAACAAAGGCAACACTTTTCACATAAAAATGCAACACGTTAGTCTATGAAGTGCGACACTTTGTGTTGTTTTCTACCACACAAATGCCGCACTTTTTAATGATTTGCAACACTTCTATATCATGCAACACATATGGCTATGCACATCATATTTTATAACACATTTTACATAAAGTCTGATATTTACAATAATATTTTCCTCTCATTATTGAAATAACAAAATACAACAAAAAATTTATTATATTGCATTCTCATAAAAGTTCCTAACCGTATTTTCGTCGGGTATAAACCCTTTACACACAAAAAAGTTCCTAAATGTAAAACAACTACTAACATACATTGTACTGTAAAAAAAGGAATAAAAGAAATAAAGAATCAATGTAAACTAACTACATTGTCTAGTAAAATAATACTTTATCTAATCAAAGTCCTAAAAACCGCGACATCTTCTTTGCAAATCTCCACTCACAACTTCAAGTGCACCATAATGTAGCCTGATACATATGAAGATGAAAATGAATACATGTTCAAAAAAAATATGAAGATGAAAATGAATACAGTTAGTTTTTCTCTTGTTAGTGCAGAAAAGAATGCTAGCTACCATTAGTAAAGCAGTTATATTCAATAATAAGAACAAAAGAACTCCAATAAATCTCTAAAGCTTTTTTCTAATAACATTCAGTAAATGACAATTAGCGTAAAAAATGAATCAGTGGGTTATTAGTAATGCAACAACATAAACCATATGTGTACTAAAAACATTATATATCTCTTATTTTACAATATCTAACGCGACGACTTTTTGTTGGTGAAACTACAAATAGTGGCCAGGTTAGTTTGGTCATGCTATTAGTTGGAAAAAATCCGGGTGAAATTGGGTTGAGCCATAAACATCATTTTAGAAATTGATGGTTCAAATAGTTTTAGATCGTCTGACCACCAACTTCTTTGATTTCTTTTAAATTTCATAATAATGAAGAATCCTATATACCAAATGCAAATTTCTATACTACTAAAAGCTAGAGTAATGAAAGGAACCAGTGGGGTCACTCGTAAACTGATTTCATTCTTAACAGTTTATGCTTGGGTCTGGGTTCAGTACAAGCTCATTAATACTTTAGTGATGTGCACACATAATTTGGAATGAGCTATTTTGTGATTTTGTCAAGTACTCGAGCTCAATGACTATATAACCTGAAAGGATAACATGACATAGTTAATCTAATTCTTATGGTCACATAAATTTAATTGTTAGTTTGACTGGGTATTAGTGTCATATTGTGTTAGTTGGAGTGACCATCTATTCCAGCTTAAGTGTAGTTACGGGTTTAGTTATGGGGATGGTGCATTAGGACGCATTTGAGTTTTATCACTATATGTTACCCTCTGATGTTTGGTGTTCTTATTGTAACAAACTTTATAATGACTAATTTTACAGATAATGAAAACAAAAAATGTTAAAACTGCTACATATAATATTTATAGGCATACTAATGTTTACATATGAAAGGTACTTTATGTTATTGCAACAAGTGGTATCATATTCAATGGGTGACGAATTCATACCTTTAACCACACATAGGCGACAACTTTGTTAGACACTGTCTGGCAACTGCAGGTTGTAATTCTTCTATAAGCTTCCGTAGCAGATCTTGCTATCTTGTCAAATTGGTCGTTAATTTCCCTAGTATATATTGCTACCTGAAACAAAAGAGAATTATAATTCTTCAAAGTAGAGATTCATTCAACAAGAGATGCTACTGGGAAAATACTTACTAAACATCAATAGTCGTGACAAACCACACATTACAGTAGTGAAGGTACTAGAACAAAGTAAAATAACATGTACATATGGCTATAATCAAGTACCCACCTCAATGACATTCTATGGTTGCCAATTAGTTAGCAGCTCACTTACGTGAAGACTATATAATGTGTGTTGTTTTGGGGGATCTATTTACGACAATTACAATCTAGTACTTGTAAATTCAAGGCCATGCTCTCTAACCTTGAAGCGATTTCTCTTGAATAAATTGCCACATGCAAATACGCTACTAAACCGAGTATTTCCCACATGCTATTTAGGGAATAGAGTTAATAGTATGAGAAGCTCTAAAATTGTCGCTAGTTTCAAAAATCATCCGCCTACCTCAGATTAGTCATAAAAAGATACTATGTTTCAACCTAAAAGTCCATCGAACAGAAATACTAGTTCAATAAAGTCCAAATGATGGTTCAGGCCTATATAGTGACAATGGTTTGAGCCGCCCAATTAAATTTGAACAAATGAGCAGAGCGGAACGAATGTGATGGCTCAAGTGTAGAGTTGGCCACATAATTTTAGAATTGGATAAACATATCGAAGCATGTTCATATCTAGTTATCTTTAATGTAGATAAGAAACTAATACGCAATCTTTAACGGTACAGTTATAATTTATCAGGCATTAGAAAAACATTCCTCCATGTAAATGATTGCTAAAATAAGTTAAATTTATTTGCATCCCCCCTCTAACTTCTAAAAACTAAGAGTAATCACATTTATATCCAGACTTGCTTAATGAAAGACAAAAACAAACGTACAATGTACCGTTTATCATTTATAGCATTCTTTATAGGCATATCAAGATAGTAATTAGTAATAGACGGTAAAGAGTACCGAATTATCCACTTTTGCAATCATTTGTGTAGTTTTAGATCGACAAATAAATAAAAAGAACACATTTTGTTCTAAACATAAAAATCACGAAGTTATAATTAAAAAAGTTAAACCAAATTGATCTAAAAATAAGATAATACCATCCCAAGTCGCCCAAACAGGTGAAGGCTAACACTGATTAATGAGGACTATAGCACCAGGTGAAAACAAAGGACACGCGGGAACCTCAAATAATAAATAGAAAAGATTATATCACCAACACTTGACAAATGGATTATACTTATTGCTTTTGATAATAACAGAAACCAATATAACTTACACTTTGCTAACAAGCCAAAAACCATACTGTAGTAGTATATCAAATTATGCCTATACAATGCTTAAGCAGTACCTGTAATTATCTCATTGTAAGGTTTTCATGACCATATGATAGATATACATACATAATATGAGGGTACACTCTCCAATTATAGGTCATAAATTCCCAAATCAAATGGTGTCTCTAATACAGATGTAAACTAGTACCATATAGAGCAGTGACATCTTTTATATGACAATAAATGAAAAACATAAACGGGAAAACAAATTATCTACAAGATCTTACATAAGTTAGTATTAACATCCTTGTATGTCATCCTATTAAAAATTCATAATTCCTCATATTATAATAAAGGAAAGTGATACCTCAAGAATACATAATGTCACTCGACTATTATCCCAAACCCGCAACTATCGACGAGAACTCCATTCTTAACATTTTTTTGTAAATTATCAAAAAATGATAAAAAAAATCAAGAGTAGTAAGTTAACCAAAAATAAACCTACATAAGAAATAAAAAACTTCGTTACAATCTAGGTAACAAAAATAAATCTAAACTCAGTTATTCACAACCTACTTAATATTCTATTTACCAAAGATCTATAGTAAGTACCTTTATGTTCTGAAAACCCGGATCTACCTGGAATCTTGAATTTGAAGATGTGATATATGAATATAGCCATTGAATAAGTATATATAATTTATATATAATATAAACAGATATGCCATGTAAAATGAGGCGATTGGAACAATATAGATCCCTAATTTTGGGATACTGGTTTCGGATTTAAAACTTCAGCAAATAGGGAGACGATAGATATGAAATTAGACCCAAGAAGTTATAGCTAATAATAGAATTAGTATAAGATGATTTTCTACCTTATCACTGGTGGATTAAGAGGAAACTCAAGAAGAAGGCTAAATGAAGGTTTGGTGTCTTTTGTATGAATCTACAAGTGAAAAAAAGGGAGGCCGGACATAGATAACTGTTTGGGTTTTAATTTTTGGTAAAAAAATGGGGCGGGAAACTGAAGAAAAAAAGTAAGCGGGAGATTAGATTTTTATGAATTTTTGGTGTAACACTTTAAAATAAGTGTTATCTTTATACATTAGTAATTGCAACACTTTCTTAATGTGTTGCGTTATACTCTTGAACCTGCAACACTTTCATAAAAGTGTTGTTTTTTATATTAATATGCAACACTTATTTTGAAAATGTTGCCCTTTCACCAATCTTGTGAAAAATGCAACACATTTAAAAAGTGTTGCTTGTAAAATGTTGCATTAGGCTTATTTTGTTGTAGTGACAGGAGAGTTAACAGTACTAACTTGAACATTGGTAGTATTAACTCCATTGGTACTGTTAGGAGATGACACAAAGGCCATGTTCTGAGAGCTTGAGATTGAGTTTGAGTTTGATGTTACAGTTCTTTTGACCTCTTGTTCAACAATGTTGAAGTTGTTGTAGAGGTCATCAATGCTCATTGTGTCAAGATCTGATTTATTCCTCCAGACCACTACATGAGTGTTCTATTCAGAAGGCAGACTTCTCAAAAATGTTTTCACCTAAGATGGCCAACTGGCTAACAATTTTCTAAAGCCTGTTAAAAATATAGTCAAGTGACTGAATTTTAGTCTCAAACATACATCAACACACCCTCTCCATGTCTCGACTCCTCGAATAGTATGCAACACAGGTTCTCGATACCATGTTTGTTATGTGCCATCATATGACAATACCTCTTTTCACATTATTGCCCACACTTCACAAGATTTCTATACAAATGCATCTATTTTCACTTTCTTATACTAAATTTACATCTAAATATAACAATTATTAGACATCACTAAACTTATATTTGTGACATACAAAACTCAACTAGACTTTTATTTTTACATGTACAAGTTTGCATTTTACTTTAAGTAAAAGTAAAAATACGCAAAATAAAAATAAAATAAAATATTTTCTGAATGAAAACCGAGCAAAGGCGAACCGACGGGAAACGAAGAACCAGCAAAATACAATTTTTTTTTTTGAAGACACGGCGAACCACGGCCCGCATGAACCGGACGACGCTCGAGGGAGTACTGGCAGAAACAGGGCCTACAGTAGAAATTTAGCCTAAAATACAACTCTTTCTCACCTTTTTCTACATACAACCTTTCACCCACTTTATCTACTGCATTTCTCACTGCCTATTAGATCAATAGCAACAATCATTAAACCCCTCATTCTCATGTGATCATAATGCTTCTAACATCACATCATGTGTGTAAAAGCATACCTATGATCAGATCCACAAACCAAAGCAATCTAGAAGATCTTTGCCTTTTTTTTCCATCTCACCATCAAACATACCCATAATGAATAAAATCTCACAAGAATTGGAGATATCTCATCATTCGACATCCCATTGAAAAGCTTCTCATTAAATAGGGAGAAATTAAGTTAGGAAATTAGGCACATTCACATAATCCTGTTAGAACACATTTTGTCATAGGATCATCATTGTTATCACTCGATTCGTATCATCTTCTCTCTCTATGCGTAACCAGTTGATTTAGACTATATGGTTTATTAATTGTGCATAAACAACAAACGTTTTGTCATTTGGGACATAAAACATAACAGGGTTTTGGGCATCAGGATCTAATTCCTTTTGCGTGTAAGAACCGCCCCGTATTTAGTTTTGTACGGATAAAAGTTAATAAGCGACGATGGTTGGTTCTCTCGGTGATAGCGACTCGGTAATATAGCTAAGTACCAGGTAAAAGTGTAAGCGCAACGCTGTCAGTAAAGGTTTTTCAGCACGAAACAAGGGAGCATGTTGATCTAGTGAAGTAACTCCGATTGGGTCTACTTCGGAGGAGTGGAGTAGGACGGAAGAGGACCCTTCGTGACGGAAAAAGAAAAAAAATAAAAAAAAAAAAAAGGGAAATAAAAAAAAAAAAAAAAAAATAGAAAAAAAAAAAAAAAGAAAAAAGGGTAATACACACAAAAAAAAAAACCCCCACCCCGCCCCGGCCCGCCCCCCCCCCACCCCCCCACCCCCGTGACTAGCCTATTCTCCAGCCCCCCCTCCGCCCCCCGCACTCCCTCGCCCCCCCCCCCCCCCCACCCCCCGGCCCACCCCCCCCCTCCCCCCCCCCCCCCACCCCCCCCCCCCCCCCTCCACCCCCCCACGCCCCCCACCTCCCCCCCCCGCCCGCCCTCCCCCCCCCCCCCCCCCCAGCTTCACGTAACCCCTCCCCTCTTCAACCTCACCCTCCATCACCCCCCCTCCGCCCCCCCAACCTCTCACACCTCCCCCCCCCCCCCACCCCTTCCCCCCACCCTCCGCCCCCCCCCCCCCTCCCACCCCCCGCCCTAGGCTGCCCTCAACTCCTACCCCCCGCCTGGATCTCGATGACTATCTAATGACCCCCCCCCCCCATCTCACCCCCGCAAACCCCCCCCCGCCCCCCGTAGCCCCCCCCCCCCCACCCCCCCCACCCCCCCCTCTCCACCCCCCGCCACCCCGCCCCTACACCCCCTCCCCCCCCCCCCCGCCCCCTCCACCCACCCCCCCACCCCCACACATCAGGTACATCCAACCCCACACAATCCACGACCCATCGAACAACGCAACATTACGCACTCATACGCGCCTGACCCTCGACTTGCGCGTCCTGTGTCACATTCTACACAGCGATCTGCTACAAGTTCTACAATAGAAGTCTACGAACACGCTATACCACGCAACTTCAGCTCATGTGACAAATAGAGTACCGTAAGCGTGACGACTGTGTACCCTTCACGGCTGCCCTGGAGCGCTAGAAATGACGGGACGGCCCCTCCAACAGGTCCCACCGCCTCAAATATAATCCATTCCCAATCCGCCCCCCACTGTTATATTTTAAACAGGCCGGTCCAGGGGCGCCCAAGGCTGAAGTGGAGATGAAAGCCGTCCACAGTATTTCTAAAAAACAAGACCGTTACCGCAATGGGCCATCCCCGAACTAGGGATAAGAAGTAGACGTGACGCGAGTGAGATGAAGCACATAGTGTCCCGCACCCGTATCCCCACCCCTAGTAGTCCCTCACGCATGAAGCTGCATGTATTGATTCGACAACGGCTCGCCATACACCCGTCTAAACCAGCCTGGAACTGCACGGCGTCCCGCACGAGTCAGAGCCGGGAAGCAAAGTTGCTTAAGCCTATGGCATGCGATAGTTGTGGCGTTCCTCCTTCCTCCTCGTTCCTCCTCAATCCTCCACGTCCTCATCCTCATATCCCTGGGCTCCATCCCCAAATGAATCACCGTCATCATCATCTCTATCTCCATCATCTCTCCTCCGTCCATAGGGTGTCAAAAAACCGGAACCACCCGACTGTCTCATCATCCTCGTACCCCCACGGATCCCTCCTCAGGGATCCGACACAGAACATAATCCGGGTTGACTCAGTAGTAAGGTGAATCAATAGGTGGTAATGGCTGTTCCTCACCGAAACTCATGGTCCAACCTCCAAAGGTAAATAGCTCGGGAAATATAGAGCACTGGCACGTAGTTAGGGTCATAGTGCCTAGTATGAACAATGGCTCACGCCTCATCCTCTTCCGAGGAACCGCGGTGTCTGTGGATTTTCTGGACCTGGTATAAAATCTAGTGATGGTGGGGCTACTGGCTGTAGCGGGAGTCCGTCGTATCCTAGTAACGATAACCTGGTATGCATGCCTCCCTCCGATATCACCAGCCCGCATAAATCGAGCTCCCCCAGAAAAGCCCTGCCTGGGGTGGGGGCGGACAAAGAGTCGTGTAAGACGGATAAAGTAGTAAACAGAATCAGACGTCGTAGAAGACCTGTTTACTAACTTGCAAAAAGTAAAAAAAACTATATAACGTAATTCTTATAAGAAAAATACGATATGCCAATGTTTGTAAGAAGGCTTTAATAAAACTAAAGATCCCTTATAGTAATATACTTAAATCATTATAAACACGTATGTATAAAACAGGTAAAGCACATATAACCCTCTACATAATGCCTAAATGCAATGCAATGTCAATGTACGCCATAAATGCGCTAAACTTAAAACAAGTAATATCATGTATTTGAGAGAGCTCCCACCCTCACAAATGCTACCATATGAGTTGGCATTATTGTAGATGAGAGATGCGGAGGATCTCCCGATGGGGGGAGGGTACAGGGTTGGGAGGAGAAGGGCGGGTGGGGGCGGATTTATATTGTTGTGTGGGGGTGTCGGGGGGGGTGGGCGGTGTGGGGAGGGGGGGGGGGGGGGGGGGGGGGGGGGGGTTTAGTTATGTTGGGGGGCGGGGGGGGGTGGGGGGGGTGGGTGTGTGGGGTGAACCGGTGGGGTTAATAGTTGATAGGCCGGGGTGGGAGGGGGGTGGATGGGGGAGGGAGGGGACGGGAGTGTGGGGTGGAGGGGAGGCTTGGGAGAGAGGCGGGGAGTAGGTGTCGAGAGGGGGAGGTTAATTATTATTAGAGGTGGTGTGGTTGGGGGGGGTTTTAGTGTGGGTGATAGTTGGGTGGTATGTGGGATGATTATGTGTTAGTTTAAATGAATATTGTGTGTGAGGAGGTTATATAACCCACGTTGAGTGAGTGTCGAAAACAGTAAGATTTGTGAGGACACACATGCATTTACTCGAAGATATAAAACCGTAAGCTGCCACACAAGCTAACCTGCCCTGCATATCCAAAGCCAACGCGGTGCACAACGTGCAACCCAGCTAACCACATCACTGTACCAAAGTACCCATCACAACCCGTACATGCAAACCACACCCCTGTCCAAACATACAACCCTGAACCGCCACCCCCCCACGCCACCGCCTAAAACAACTCCTACCCAACCTACACACCAAAAAAAATAAAACCAGAAAAGTATAGTCCGACCCCCTTACATCACCGCGCTACAGCAGAACCCTACCAAACCGACGCAACCCCGACTACAACGACCCAGGCCGGGGCATATTCAGGGAGCCGATAACATTGACAATGTATCTTTTTCAAACGACACGTTAGTAGTCGTTCTCTGATCTTGTGCTATTGACCCAATAATGTAACGCCTTCGGATGAGGATGAGCGTGAGCCATTGTTCAGGAAGAGGATGAGCGTGACCCAGTTCCTCAGGAAGAGGATGAGCGTGAGCCATTGTTCATACA
The DNA here is from genome assembly GCA_026074375.1 of Tanacetum coccineum. Taxonomy (NCBI): domain Eukaryota; kingdom Viridiplantae; phylum Streptophyta; class Magnoliopsida; order Asterales; family Asteraceae; genus Tanacetum; species Tanacetum coccineum. The sequence goes on from BQNB010087089.1 coordinate 9,518, forward strand.
GGCACATGACCCTAACTACGTGCCAGAGCCTATATATCCCGAGTATATACCCTTGGAGGATGACCATGAGTTTCCGGCTGAGGAACAGCCATTACCACCTATTGATTCACCTACTACTGAGTCACCCGGATATGTTACTGAGTCGGATCCCGAGGAGGATCCAGAGGGGTACGAGGATGATGAGACAGAGGGTGGTCCGGTTGACTACCCTATGGACGGGGGAGATGATGGAGATGATGATGACGGCGATTCATCTGGGGATGACGCCAGGGATGAGGATGAGGACGTGGAGGATGAGGAGGACGAGGAGGAGGAGGAGCACTTAGCTCCGGCTGACTCTACTACCGTCATACCTGCTGATGAGCCTATTTTCCCACCTGAGGGAACGGAGCCTGCTATACCACCACTCTCCACTAACATTACCAAAACATGGTATCCAACTTCTATTCTTCAAACACAATGTTTCGTCTGCACGTGGCTCCAGATTCTTAATCATGCAACACAAATCTTCTTTTCCATAATTCTTTTCCTTTCTTGCCTCAACTTGAGCATTCAAGATTTGCACAGGGAGGTTTAAACCAATTGTCATAACCAAGTCTCGAACTCGTAGTGGCTTAGGTCTACTCTTTCGGCTCAACGCATCAGCCACCACATTCGCCTTTCCCGGGTGATAACATAACTCATAGTCATAGTCACTTAACAGCTCTAACCATCTACGTTGTCTCATGTTCAACTCTTTCTGATCTAGAATATGTTGAAAACTCTTATGGTCAGTGAACACAACGCACTTCGTGCCGTAAAGGTAATGCCTCCACATCTTGAGAGCGAACACCACAACTCCCAATTCTAAATCATGTGTCGTGTAGTTCTTCTCATGGATTTTGAGTTGGCAGGATGCATAAGCTATGACTTTCTCCTTCTGCATCAACACTATGCCTAATCAGCATCACAATATACTATGAAGTTTTCACTTCCTTCAGGCAATGCCAAAATCGGTGCACTACATAACTTTTGCTTCAATGTTTGGAAAGCGGTTTCCTCCTTTTCACCCCAATTAAACTTTACACTTTTCTGAGTCAGCTTCGTCATAGGCTTGGAAATCTTGGAGAATCCTTCAATAAATCGTCGGTAGTAACCGGCAAGACCTAGAAATTGGCGAATTTCAGTTGGAGTCTTAGGTGATTCCCAATCCTTGA
>BQNB010087090.1:2545-28009 GCA_026074375.1 Tanacetum coccineum
GACTAAATTCGATATTATTCATACTTTGTCGAAAATGGCCTAAACCTGTATAATTGAATAATTTTGATCTGAATGGACTTGTTTTCGACAAATAGGATTCGTAAGATTTGATTAGTTGTGAAATTTCGACAAAGTCAACAAGAGAAAGTCAAAATTCGATATGGTCAAACTTGAAAAAGTCAAATATCATTTTCGAAAGTGTCGAATTTAATAAAAAATGAGCAAAATTTTTAAGGGAGCTTACTAGAATTTGTGTGTGTTGATGATATATGTCTGGATGTGTTGTAAAAAGCTCGAATATTTGTAAATAATAAGATCAATATCTCATGTGACTTGAATTTCAAATGTTTGTAAAAAGTACCTCAAAATTAAGCAAAAATTGATCAAGTTTGATCAATTTTATATCTTGTGTCAAATATGTCTATTCTTAATTGTTTAAGTGGTCTAAGTCATGTCCGGTTTCGACCTTTTTCTGCAATGAACGGAATGAGGAGTGAGTGACTTAGTGACCATTCAGTTGTTGAATTGAGTTTGAATGATTCTATGTTATTAAATACAAATGATTTTACACAAATGATTTTTTAAAAAGTTCTCAAATTTCTGTATTGTGTCAAAAATGGTAATATGAATGATATCTCTTCAATTTCTCAAACTTTAAGTCGTATTCAAAATCTGAGAGTATCTTTATAATTCTTGAAAGAGTATCATTTCACAAAGAATTTTTGGTGAGGATATTCTAAACAGAAAGAGAGACAAAAATCATACGCGAAAAAGCAAATCTAAAGTGTGTTCGAAAAAGAAATGCCAGAACACATAAAAAGAGAAATCAAAAGAAAAATGTGAATAAAGCGTATGGCATGTGCTAGAAAAAGCAATTATAAGCACATGAGAAAGAAACTGATCAAAAAGAATTGCCAGAACATATAAAACAGACAGAGCGGAAAGAGACAAAAATGTCACATTAATTGTTTGTTATCTAACATCTTGTCATCACTCATTCAGAATTTATCATGGCACAACCACAAAGACCAGCTGATGTTCATCAAGACGAATTGTGTCCACCCAATAAATGCTATGCACTCATGAATGCTAACAAGAAGATGGATCTTGATAATCTATTATATCAGAATGAAAGCAAAATTATGGCAAACATCATTCAGAACCATTCACTCAAATTCAGCATTGTTGCCTCTTAATTCGTGCCCTGGATCTATATGGTGCAGTTCTGGCATACTTTTCAAGAAGATGAATCAAAGTATAGACTCAAGTTTGTGCTTGATCGAAAAGAGATCACTTTGACTCTTAACGATTTCAGAATAATCTTTCATCTGCCTCAGGCTACCGATAACAATCATAAACGATTTGTTGATGCTCCAAAGTTTTTAGAAATGGTTCCATTCTTTCTGAATACTCTTGATTTTACTCCGGCGTTAAGATCACCATCCAACTTCAAGACGACAGGACTTGTACAACCATGGCAGACACTTGGCAAACTATTTGCTCGATGTCTTACTACGCGAGTCACTGGTCATGATCAGCCGCCTTTGCAGATAATGCAGATGTTATATTGTTTTGTCAACAATATACATGTAGATTATGCTGAGCTACTTTGGGAAGTAGTGCACTATGCACTCAAAAATCCATCAACACAGATTCCTTATCCAAGATTTACAAAACACATTGTAGGACACTACATGACTGTATTCTCTAAGATTTCTCACAAAGCTCGTGATAAATACCACAATTTGGAAGACGATGCAATGGTTAAGAACATATTCAATTCAGAGAAGCATAAGGACGGTGTTGGAATGAAGATTCCAAGTTGGATGATCACGGATGAGATGAAGCTCACGGATCATTATCGGATGTATGCTGTGGCGTTTGGGGTAGATGTTCCTACGACCCAGCCACAGCCGGTTGAGTCTACCCAAGGAATGCATAGGAAAATTAGCGCCCCTAGGTCACCTAACCCTGAGATGGATGAAGGAAAAATCAAGTGCTCCATGAAAGTCTACCGTTATTAGACTTCGTATTCCTCAAAGACGATCAACTCGACTTACTCTACCAGCACCAATCCCAACTACTGCTGAGGCTGATGACATAATCTTACAAGATACTATTTAACTAAGCCTTGGTAAGCAGAAAAGTCGTGATGAACTTTAAGCAAAGCAAAATGTACAAAAAGTTGAGGATCACTTGATTGCTGAGGAGATTGATAAATTGGTAAAATGAGCAAAGAATGTAGAAAATGTTGAGGTTAATAGTTCCACCCTTAGGCAAGATGATACACAAAATATTCTCGGCACTAGGTTAGAGCCCAGGAGTGATAAGGAAAGTCCGAAGGTAGAGATAATTGCTGCTGAACAACCTGTAAATTTTATTGAAGAGGAGGAAGAGTCAACAGAGGATGATTATGAGTTGAGAAGAAGGGAAAATGGGAAGCATATAGAGGAGTCTAGGAGTACACCATCCCCCACAACAATTAGATCCCCTAGGACTCATTCTACTCTCATAACTTCGGATACCAAGAAACTTCAAGAATTGACGGTTATTGATCCACCACCTTCATCTTCAACACCACCATCATCTTTACCAAAACTAAAACTATCTGCTACCAACCGACTCTTATCCTTGTTTAAACCCAATCCAGGACGCTTTAAACAATATATGAGTTTCTTTGATGAATTGCAAGGACGATACGGTTATCTGTTTGAGTATCTAAAGACAAGGTTTATGTCGAGAAAGAAGTTTAATGTACTTGCTCAACATCTACAAGAAATCATGGAAGAGTTATTGCCCACAATGGTAGATGATCGAGTTAAGGAGCTTACAAAGACATAAGTTCCAGTATATGTTGCACAGGGGCTCATAATGGAAAGACAACAGAGTCAAGCGGATGTGACAAAGATGATTGCAAATACAATTCAGCAGGAACGCGAGAATCTTCGATCCAAGATTTCTTCCTAGATTAATGATGCTATCTCTAACCATATTCCCTCACAGGTTGATTCTTCGATCAGGAATTATATGTCAGGTCATACTTTGCATGTGTACCCGACTCAAGTCACACCAACCTCTGTACAAGAACAACAATAACAACTCTATCCGACCATGAGAAACAATCCTCAGCTGCAACATGATGACTTACCAATTTGGCTCGCTCTCAAGTATAAGTTTGAAAGACTTCATGTGGCTACTACTCCTTGTAGACCTTTTTTCGTTCGCCCAAGAGATCAAGATGATCCTTATGATGATGCTCATCCTGAGGGAGAGAATAGTGCAGAGAGGTAGAAGACGTTTGAGCATGGAACCTTTGTGTTGGGAGAATCATCATCTGGTCAAGATTTTGAAAGTAAACCAGGTCCATCAATGTCAGGTAATCAAGAACAATTAGATGACTTCGATTTTTGGACGAATTCTTTTGCCACATATAATGATGAGATTCCTAATAAGAAAGTGTCACAAGAACTTGTGGATGAAATGTCACATATTGTTGATGAAGGAAAACTACACAAAGTTGTTGATGAAATGTTGAGACAACGACGCACTTTAAGAGATGAGCATCAATACTACATTGATCAGATGCAAAACTTCTTGAAGAATGACATTGTGTGGGAAAGCAGGAAAGAAATCTTAGTTTCACAACATCCACAAAGGCCCACTCCAGTTGTTCAAAGCTGCCAAAGAGATCCTAAAGCTCCTGCACTGTCTCTGGTTAATCAAGATCTATTGTACCTAAAGAAAGGAAGCTCAGGACCTGAGAATATTATGATGTCTCTTGATAAGTTTCCTGCAATTATCTTTCCTGATGATGATATTGAAGAAAGAACTTCAAGATGGGTAAACAAATGTGTAAAGAAGTTTAATCCATATGCTCGATACAATGTTGAACATTGGAAGAATCCGCATGCAAAGATCTTTTACATCAAGAAACAAAAAGAGCTCGGAAAGCCAAAGGAAGTAGTCTACTCAAATTCAAAGATTGTTCAAATCATCAAGACTTATTGAGAACTAGGACATGAGCACAACTTTATAATAGAGATTGTTGCAAGAAGAGTAAATGGTAGCATAGTGTCAATCATAGAGTCAGACTACAAGAACCTCAACAAGAATGATATTAAGGATATGTATCTGCTAATTGTTAACCACAAGGTAGACGACTATGTTGAGGCTGGTTTGTTGTGGTCATTGTCAGTCTTCATCAGGAGTATAGTGATTTGGGAAAGAGTATAAGATTTCCAGGTAGGTGTGGAAAGCTATCAAAAGAAGTTCAATCTTACTGCACCAACAATCACTTTCCCAGGCATTGAGAAGTAAAAGGTGTTCTCCATCGTATCAGAGCCCGTGTATGGCATTATATACAAGAACAACAAGAAAGAAAAGAGAGTGATGAGACATCAAGAGGTTCATAAGTTCTGTGATGCTACGTTAAAGAGAGTATTGGAAGGGTTAAAGAGCTATAATAACGATGTAAAGCATGGGTATGTGACTCAAAGTCTCAATAATGAAGATGCTAAATACCTGCAACTGTTTGAGGAAGAGATTAAAGAATGGTTGAAGCATCGTGATCAAATAAGACGTTGGGAAATGTATGTAAACGGAATACCACTAGGATCAAGAAGGGAACGCCCAGAATAATCGACCCTTAGGGGGAGATTGTTAGGATCATAAAAGTGTTGATTATGATACTTTAAGTAGTTTTATTTATTTTTAGTGTTTAGTCTTTATTTTTCATAGTAAAAAGTATTTTGTAATAAGGAGAAATATGCTAAAAGTAGAAAATAGCATATTATCCAAAGACTAGGGCCTAAATAGCAAAATTAGGAAAATAAAGGAAGGGAAGCTCTCCTCCTTCTCCTATAAATAGCCACCTAATCATCATTAGATGGTTAAGGCTTGTAACAAACTCATTTCCCTTTCTTTTTCTCATTTGTTATAAAATTTAGAAATTGTGAAAGACTTGCCTTCCTCTTTTAATTCTTTATATACTATATCGTTCTATATCATGTGATTCAAGCTAAATCAAGACCTAACATTAACTGCGACCAAATTGTTTAATTTTGTCATATCAGAAAAACTCGCCATTTCCAGTGCACTGAAACCGTACTTGATGAGGGGATCATTAGGCAACTCTTCCACCCTCAACAATTTTGGAGCACGGGTATGCAATTGCTCCAGGTACCGATTCAACTCATGCAACAAATTGTTAGCCAATTCGACATCAGCTATAACTTATTAACGTAATCGCCTAAGGGTAGTTCGTCTCACATCGTTTGGTTCAGTAGCCATAGTTGTTGATGACATCAAATAACGTCACATTTATACCATCATTTATCCCGAATAAGTTACCAATTTTTATATAATTATTGCAAGAATTTGTAATTAATTGCTTAAAAGTGTTATTTGCAGTAATTGAGGAGTGATTTGTAAAGACATGCTAAAAGGCGCATATTTTGGAGCTAAAACAAAGATATTTGAAGATTGCTAAATTCTGACCAATACGCCGTATCCAGCAAAAGAGATATGACGTATCAGCGCCAAGTCTTCACAAGAAAACGTGTATTCACAATTCCCAATACGGCGTATACACATTCTGTCATACGCCATATCCACGAAGATAACTATTCAGAGATACGAAGATATTATTATTTTGGGAATGTATATTATACTAATCATAAACTTTTCGCGCACTCCAAGGGATACACCCCAATACGCCGTATTGACCTAGCCCAATACGGCGTATCTACCCTTTTCTAGAGGTTATAAATAGAAGACTCAAAAATGAGTTTTTGGTGTGCAAAATCATATTCTTCATACCATACACATTAAAGACGATTTTCTGAAGAAAATAAGAGCAACAAAGGTCAAACATCGATCACGATTCCATAAAAGACACCGTGTAATTCCTATACTCTTGTAATCATTTAATTTTTTGTATCGTTCGGTAAAACTTTTAGTTTACCTTGGTTATTTGATCACACTTGTATAATTACAATGGTTATGGGTATTAGCCATCTTAATGAAGATTTAATGTTTGGTTTGTTTTAAAATCGATTTACTTAATTTATCGTTGAGAGTTTAATTATGTTTATCACATGATACTTGTCTATGTGTTTGAATATGCGACCTATCATTAAACTAGGTCTAGTTACACCTAACAAGTGAGCTAGATACTAGGATAGCTCTCCATATCGTGTTTTATATTACTGGACCAATAGGATCACAAGTAACATTCTGTCTTTGTCTTTAAATTAAGAGCTTAGTTGGACCGGCAGGTGAACCGTAATGTTTCAACAAGTATGTTCTTGATTATTTGATAAAGATTTGAATAGTAGACTACCAGTATATAAAATACCGTCAAACAGTAAGCGGGTAAAGTCCTGATGGGCTAGGGTTTATCAAGATCACCATTGCTTTAATCCATAGATAGATTATAATTAAACTAAAGGATGCTTTATGCGGATAATGTCCCGTCTAAGTCTTAAGAATGATATGCCACTTCTAGATAAGAAATCATTGCACTAAATAAATAAAACATCATTTAATCAGATTTAATATGGCTAATATAGTTTTCTATTATTTAGCTTGTACCGCTCTTTTATCTTCTAATTGTTTTCTTGCATGTTTATTGTGTTTAGAAGTGATTATTGTCACCATAAAACCTGTGCCAGTCTCTCAGGCTGAAAACCACCCATATCCATTAGAAGCGTATATAGCATAGGTTTAACAAGTAATTAGAATTAACTTAAGTAGAAGTAATTAAAATACTGATAGATTATAAGGTTAACGACCTCGCTCTTAGTGTTCGAAACCCTACTTACCATGAAACTCCATCTGATCGGGTACACTGCCCGTTAAAGTGTTGTTTTAGGATAAGTCGGCTAAATATAAATGTAAAACTTGGTAATCAATAAATTGACCCTACACGATAGCACATCAAGTTTTTGACGCCGTTGCCGGGGAGTGAAAAATTTTAACCTTTAATTTTATTAGTATTTCTAACCATTAGCTTAGATTAATCCAATTAGTGTAATTTAATTCTGTTTGTAATTAATTTAATTGTGTGTTTAAATTCCAGCTTATTTAATTACTTTCATAAAGTACCCCGCCTTGTAGTTCGTTTCTTTGTTTCTGATTTCGAGCATAGGTTTATCATGGATGATCTAAACATCACTATGGAAGAATACATCAGACTCGAAGAAGAAAAAGCTCGAAGACAAGGTCGTACATTTGATTGGCAAACTGCTAGGTACAGCAAGACGGAATATTATGAAAATGAGGACGATAGCTTTACGAATCTCAAAACAGAATACCCAGCTATAGTCTTTGACGATATATCCGATGCAACATTCTCACGTGAACCTACGGTATGTCCTCTTGACAATAACGAAATCGACTTTAACATTTCATTTGACGAATCCGACGATGAAGATTACATGATAGTTTTTGACGAAAATTCATTTTCTTGTAAAATAATTTCTGTCGATAATTTAAAAACGGATTCGGAAAAATAAAATGATAAAATCAACATACCGTCATCCCCATCACCAGAACCTACGATTGGTTACTTTGACGATTTAGACTTGTTTAAAGACTTTGAGAATAAAATCCCAGCCATCGTTTATAATGATCTAAAGTCTAAATATGACCCACTAAATGAACCCTCTGTAAGTTCTCAACATATCGATAAATTCAAAACGTCATTGTCGGAATATGATGAACAAAACGTTTTATGCCTTAATGACACATTTTCTCTAAACGTAATTATTTCCAATAATCCAAAAACAATCAAGTACAATGATGACGATATCAATATAACACGACTTTCTGGAAGTAACTTTGACACTAAAAGATCAAACGAAATTCCGGAAACCAATCACGATAAAACCAATAAAGTTTTCAACAAATTTTTTTATCATAACATTGGATGCTAATATCATGAATTGGAATTATTTTAACAACTAGATGCCATTAAATCTCATTAAAAATTTATATGTGCCATTTGGCATCACGTTCGACCCTAAATGGTATTATAAGGATGGTGCTTACACAAGGATATTGCGGAGGCCAAGGTATGTTTTTCTTTACTCTGTTAAAATCTTTAGAAAATTGGCCCCACAAATGAATACAGTGTATCATGGTAACGTATATACGCCGTATCCACCATTTTTAATCACTTTGACTAAGTCAACAAATAATGTCCAATACGGCGTATTGGACACTTCCTTATACAGCGTATTCAGCATGGGTATAAAAACCCAGCTAATACGCCGGATTCCTTTTCACATACACTTTTCACTCTCATTTTAAACAAAAATTACCGCGCCTCTTTGATCTCGAATCACCTTCCCTAGTTTGTTTGTATCACTTAATCCTAATCGTAAGGTATGTTTATCCTACTCATTTTCTTTTTTGAATAAGAATTAGTGTTAGGGTTTGATTAGAATTAGGATTTATGGTTGTACCGTGTATATGCCAACCCCTTTTGAGTTTTATAGTTAAAAACTAAGAGTTGCATACATTGCATAGATAAAGTTGTGGGTCAAACGGGTAGAAATAGGGGAAAACCTAATTTTTCTCTAAACATAAGCGATACGGGATACGGCGTATCAAAGAATTTCCCCCAAAATATCCTTATACGACGTATCCTTTATTCTAGATACGGCGTATAGGTTGTAATCCCTTTAATACGGTGTATTTACCAACCAGTACGCCGTATACTCATTAATAATATACATACTGCGTATGTTATCCTCCCAATACGGTGTATCTACCTCAGAAACAAATACTGTTAAAAAATTATTTACGTGTGTACTAACTCGATATTTCTAACAGATGTGGCACCTTTACCACACCATGACCCGAGACACCCATGGCTCAGATACCAGGTTGATGGATATGACGAGGGTATTGTACACAGCTACGAGCAGAGGTTCAAGATGATATGGGGTAGGCCGGTTAACCAGGTATATGTGTTGGATTTTACTGGATTGACAAATGGTATGAGGCAAACTCTGGGGGATAGGTTGAGTATGACGTATGCTGGGGATGATAGGGAGGCATTGTTTACTAGTCATGCGTGGAGGAGGTTGTTCGAGGTGAGGGCACCATTGGTTAGGGAGTTCATGCTGGAGTTCTTTAGCACTTGTAGGATGAGCGATACTGAGATGGGGCTTGATGCTGCTGATACACTATGTTTTCAGCTCGGTGGAGCTAGGAGGAGGATGACTCGGAGGCAGTTTATTCTGGCGTTGGGTTTGCATTCTAAGGAGGAGATGGCAGAGCCTAGGTTTGGAGCTTATTGGTCTAGTAGTGACAGAGTGATCCCCGACAAGGGGGATCTTAGGGATTATTAGATGGAGATATCGTCCGACAGGGACTTCTTGGGGCCTGCTCCCTCCTATGTTCACATCAAATACCCTGTGAGGAGACTATACCACAGGATGATTGCATGTAGTATTTCTGGTAGAGGACAGGGGGCGGAGAAGGTGACTGGGGTCGATCTCTTCTATTTGCGAACCATAGACCGCGGGACTGCTAACGTCTCATATCTACTAGCACAGTATTTGTTTAGACATGTCAAGGGGAGGAAGAGTGGGGCTAGGTTGTTTAGAGGTTACTTTATTGGGCGTCTGGCAGCTCATTTTGGTTTAGTTAGTGATCAGGGGTTGAGAGGTTTGTCAGTGGTTGTCAGCGAGCTTCTAGTTATTGATTTACATGAGCTTGCTAGGCTCAACATTTGCTCAAGGTTTGGTGATACGTGGGCTTGGGTAGCCCCGGGACCAGAGAGGCAGCAGGCTGCTGCAGCTGTTGCCCCTAGAGCCACTGAGGATGCTCCTGCAGCTGATGAGGGTGCTCAGGTTGTTCCAGCACCCGTGCAGGCACCTCAACCGCCGCTACCCGCTTCTCTGCCCCGGACTATGTCACAGAGGATTGATAGGCTCGAGGAGGAGGTGCGCGAGTTACGACAGAGTGTTATGGGCTTACGAGGAGTTATTGAGAGCTCTATTACCGAGCAAACTAGGGTCTCCAACTGGATGATCAGCTGTATGACGCAGCTTATGGATGCCAGTGGCCGTACTTATTAGGCATTTGACAACACCCTTGTCAACAACTCAGGACTATCCTACGAGAGGCGCGTCAGACCCAAGACAGGCGATGCCAGCACCTCCGCAGCTCCTCGGACTGATGACCAGCCCGACCCTTGATCCCTCCCTTTTACTCTTTTGATTATTATCTTTTGTGGACTTGTATTGTACATTGATTACTGATATATTAATATATATATATATATATATATATATATATATATATATATATATATATATATATATATATATATATATATATATATGATTTTGGTTTGCTTGTGTGTGATAGAATCAAGTCTGGCAGTAAGTTCAACAACATAGCTCATTGATTGATTACAAGCTCAAGATTTCAAGAACCTTTGCATGAAACATGTATTGACATAATGCTGGTGAAAAAAAGTATGAAAGCTGGAATGGAAAAAAGTCAAACTTAACGACTAGCTGAAATAAAAGTGCTTTCCGGGAGACAATCCGGTCGTTTTTAAATTGTTTGAATTATTTTTAATTGTTTGTTTGCATGAGTTTGTCTTCCCAGACACTCCATACGGCGTATCGAACCCCTCTGGATACGGTGTATGGATGTGTCTGGACGTTATCAGTCTGTAATTTAATTTCAGTACTTCAATTTTTTTACAGGAACAATACGACGTATCCTAGTGTTTGGGATATGACGTATTGATCCCTATACAATTGTGTATTTAATTGTTTTCCTGCATTGTAACTATTCTATAACCGAGATAGGAATTGCACATTTGTCTTCTAATCTTTTATGCAGGACCTTGCTATAAGGAAAATCGACGATATGGTATACTCTGGAAAAGACATGTGTTGAACTCGTAGGCAGCATTCTGAAGCCTCGTCAACAAACTTTTGCTCAAAAGACTCAAATTGGAGAATCGTCCCGAGCAACATATCAGGGGAGTTCCTCGTTCTAATTTTATTTCCCATTTTCTTTATTGTTTTATTTATACAACAAGGACGTTGTATAAATGGAGAATTAGAACGCCTACTTATCCTTTCTTTTACAAATAACATGCTAATATGCTTAAATTATGCCAAATTTAAAATTTTTTCTAGCATAACTTTTGTAAAAAATTACTAGTTACATGACCTCGCGCACTATAACCCTTATTGCCAAATTTTGAGAATTAAGCCTATTCTGTTTCCAAACATTTACTAAAAATTCCACAAAAATGTGAGTGTGTCGGTGATGTAGTGGACTTTAGAACTTGACCTGGTATATCACTCGAGACCACAACGATGAGTACTATGGATTTAGATAGAGAAACATTTTTAACTAGTAAATTTCTAGGAATATACCAAAAAGCCTAAATGTTGTAAAATTAACTAACTACACTGATTAGTTAAATCATGTGTAACCCTTTGCTTACTCTTACCATATGAGTAAGATCCTCTAGAAAAACCTGTTGAGCCATTCTTGTCTTTTTCACACCATATGTCTATTTTGTTACACCTTTACACCTTAGCCTACCTTGTAGATTAAGCCTACTTAATCAAAGTTGCTAGTTGCTTTTGTGTAAAGTTTTGTATTTCCTGTGTCAAAGTGAACTTTTCTATCTCTGTTATGGTCAGGAAATAGCACAATGCAATGGGAAAATATGTAGCTCGTGTATTTTGCTACTTTCACGATTATGTATTATGTCTGAAGGAGAAGTGTTGAAGGAAATATTATCCGGAAAAATTATGATTGTGAAGACGGTAAAATTGCACCGAGGTTTATGTTATGAAAAAAATAGAAAATTCATCAAAAAAAGAGAAGGAAGTTTTATAGTCGGTTCGCTAAACTTAAACCGAAGAAATTCTTGGAAAGATCGATTATTCGTGGATAAAAGTCAACGATGTATAGTTTTGTAAAAAGTGGCCGATATCACCACTTTTGTAAAAGCATGTAAGTTTGGGATGTAAGGGAAGTTGATCGTTATGGGAACGCCAACTTAGGTTGTCTTTGTCATCTCTATGATCGAGGAGTTTGTATATATTTCGAGTCTTTATCATGGAACGGTCGGGGAAAAGTTACTAGCAACTACCTTATTTGTTCAAGCTTAATCTATTTGTTTTGTGAATTCTATTTAACAACAATTTACTTTCCATTCCTAGCAATTAACCTTAGGTTTTACTCGAACAAGGTTGGAGTGAGTCATGCATATCTATTCCGTCGTTACGGCCATGTATGCGTGATTTAGACGCTTTGTTGGTTTATAACTTTTGGTGAAAACTAGAAGATCCCTACCCTATATCGTTATTCATCCTAACCCTTGGTTAAACTCAAATAAGGATGTGTTCGAACACACGTGTCTATTCCGTCGTTGCGACCGTGTATGGGTGCTTCAACTGCCTTGTTGGAGTGGTACTATCGGTGAAAGATTGTTAGAATGATTAACCTTTAGCCTTATATAAAACCTAATTTACCTTTTGACTTGTTTCTCCTTAGCTCTAGTGGTAGAGATGTGTATCCTTGCCAAGCTTATGATACGAAGCTAATCACGACCGAGCAAATGAGCGTAACACTTAAATGTTAAACCCTAGATTAGTTGAGTAATCTGAGTGATTTCATTTTCCATATTTCGTGAGGTGCTTGGTTTTGTACAGGTGATTAAAACGAAAGAAGTGCTTAAACGGAAAAGTCCTTGACTTCAGTTGGGATACATTTTCAATATAATCTAGAATCTACTTGAGGACAAGTAGGATTCAAGTGGGGGATATTTGATGACATCAAATAACGTCATATTTATACCATTATTTATCCCGAATAAGTTACACATTTTTATATAATTATTGCAAGAATTTATACTTAATTGCTTAAAAGTGTTATTTGCAGTAATTGAGGAGTGATTTGTGAAGACATGCTAAAAGGCGCATATTTTGGAGCTAAAATGAAGATATTTGAAGATTGCTAAATTCTGACCAATACGCCGTATCCAGCAAAAGAGATATGGCGTATCAGCGCCAAGTCTTCACAAGAAAACTCGTATTCATAATTCCCAATACGGCGTATCCACCTTCTGCCATACGCCGTACCCATGAAGATAACTATTCAGAGATATGAAGATATTATTATTTTGGGAATGTATATTATACTTATCATAAACTTTGCGCGCACTCCAAGGGATACACCCTAATACTTTGTATTGGCCTAGCCCAATACGGCGTATCCAGCCTTTTTCAGAGGTTATAAATAGAAGACTCAAAAATGAGTTTTCGGTGTGCAAAATTATATTCTTCATACCATACACATAAAAGACGATTTTTAGAAGAAAAGAAGAGCAACAAAGGTCAAGCATCGATCACCATTCCATAGAAGACACCGTGTAATTCTTATCCTCTTGTAATCATTTAATTTTTGGTATCGTTCGGTAAAACGTTTAGTTTACCTTGGTTATTTGATCACGCTTGTATAATTATAATGGTGATGGGCTAATACCCTTGGGTATTTGATACTTGTCTACGTGTTTGAATATGTGACCTATCATTCAACTGGGTCTAGTTACGCCTAACAAGTGAGCTAGATACCGGGATAGCTCCCCATATCGTGTTTTATATTACTAGACCAATAGGATCACAAGTAACGTTATGTCTTTGTCTTTAATTTAAGAGCTTAGTTGGACCGGCAGGTGACCCGTAATGTTTCAACAAGCATGTTCTTGATTAATTGATAAAGATTTGAATAATGGACTACCAGTATATAAAATACCGTCAAACAGTAAGTTGGTAAAGTCTTGATGGGCTAGGGTTTATCAAGATCACAATTGCTTTAATCCCTAGATAGATTATAATTAAACTAAAAGATGTTTTATGCGGATGCGTTAATTGTGACAGGATTGAACGTGTCTAGGTCTTAGGATGATGTCCCGCCTAAGTCCTAAGAATGATATGCCGCTTCGAGATAAGAAATCATTGCACTAAATAAACAAAATGTTTACTTCATAACATTGCGTGAGGACACGGCAATACCTTAGTATGGGGGATTTTGGTATGTGCTTAATTACACATACCTTTTTCCATTAAAAACGAGCCTAAATGACCAAAAACAGACAAAAACTGCCAAATATATGTTTGTTTTGCATTTGTATTGTGCAGGAAACGGATATCACACAAAAGGACGAAAAACAAAGCCAAAAACGACAAAACTGAGCACGGAATGGAAAAGTGTGAAAAGACGAAGCCAAATCAAAGCCAAAAAGTCAACCAAGTCAAAAAGTCAACAGAACAGTCAAACAGTCAAAGTCAAAGTCAACCCCGACAAAGTCAGAGTCAACTCCGAGAAACTGAAGCAGAAAAGACAACTTGGGGGACCACAATTGCCAAATCCCAAAGTTGTATATTGAGGATAAGAACTACAAGGACTGAAGTTGCAATTTCATGAAAATACAACTTGAGGGGGCAAAACTGCCAACCCCCTAGAGTTGTATTACCACAAGGACCTTCTATGCAATTACCCTATATAAGTTGAGGGGGCATTCTTGCCAAACCCTCAAACTCATTCACCACAAGGACGAAATTTGCAAAGCACCATATAACCATGAGGGACTAAAGTTGCCAAACGCCCAAACTTCTACCCTGTTACCCTTATAACACCATTTCCCGCCCATTTTAAACCCACCACCACTCACGAGCTTTCCCCCCACCTTTTAACCTGCAACACCAATTACCCCATGGATAAAAACTTCACCCTCACCCCACTAACTTACCCCAGCTGTATAAGTGCCAACTTGGCAATCCTTCACCATTTTCAACTCAATTCGATGGCTGTGATGATGGATAAAGAAGCACAATTGATTTTAAAGGCTGAGATTACTTCTATCATTTCCCTCACACAACTAAAACACCATGTGAAGCTCTCACTAAAGAAGCACAACACAAAGACCAAGCAAAGAAGAATTCGGCTATAAATAGGACACTTTTGTAAGCCTAAAGGGCATCTTAGATATCTTAGCTTAATAGTTCAATTTAGTTTATTTTACAGCTTATTTGAGTCATTTATCTTTTAAATTTGATGTCTTGTAATACTTTTAAGAATTAATGAAGTTTTTGAAGGTTATAAGTTAAAAAGCCAAGTTTTGAATTCAAGCTCTTAAGTTGTTAATTTATGTTGAAATGTATTAAGAAGCTCTTCATTTAGCTTAATTATAAGCTGTTTTCATTAAGTAAGAGAAAAAGTTAAGAATTTAATCAAAAAATCAATAAAATCCACTCCTAAATTCACCACAGCTTATCATTTGGAAGATAAGCCAAAAATGGAAGGGCTTATGGACAATACCAGCTTATCTTTGATAAGCTGGAGCTTGTAGACAAAGCTTTTTACAGCTTATTCACCCTTGTTTAGAGCAAAGGGCCTTGTAAGTCCTTTTTCTTTCATTTAAGCTTATTTTTCTTGCATTAGCTTAATTTCAGCTTATTTGTGCTTATTTTCTTTTTCAATATGCTTATTCATGCTTATTTATCATGTATGAGTATTTACTTTTGAGACCATTGGCCTTAATCACCCTAAAATCAGCTTAAAAAGCCTTTTTAAGTCTTAAAGGGGTGTTTGGGATAACACCCAAAATGGGTCAAAATGGGTGTGTGATGGGTTATGGTCATCAAGTTAGTTTCATTTAGCTTAATTAGGGTCTAATTAGTAGTTTTAAGCAGAGTCTATGCTTTAAAATTCAAAAGCCAAGCTTAATTTAGCTAAGTTGTGAATTTGTGGTAATCTTCTTTTTTAAGTAGCTTATTTTTTGTCATTAGCTTAAAATAGTCTTAAACCTGCATTTTTCTTGTGCAATTTGAGAAGTTGTAATCTTATAAGAGTGCCTGCATTTGTTGTCTTGGGTATACAATACTTTGTCCAAAATTTGGTCAAGTTTTTAAGTTAATACTGCCACTTTTTGATTTCAATTTTCAGCCTTTAAAACAAGCTTTTAGCTTATGGATCTTTGAGCACAAGCTCACTAGTAGTTTGTCTCTGTCTGTCTTAGCTTAATTTTCAAGCTTGAGCTTATTTGGGTGCTTATTTAAATGGCTGCAATTAGCCCTTGGGTCTGCCATTTAAGGCTCCCCTGGTGCTAAAGCCTGTTTTGACAGCACCATTAAGCTGTCCTTCAGCTTATCATTGTCTTCCTAATTAGCATTTTTAGATAGCTTATAGGCTGTGCTTTAAGCCCCTATAAGCTCAGCCACTGGAATCCACTCTAAGGGCTTAAAAATAAGCCCTAAAAGTGCCCCAAGGGCCTGTTTGGCCTGTAGCCAAACCCCTTTGGCTTAATTTGCTTACTTCAGCTTATTTCTCTTTCATTTTGGCTTATTTATGTTTAGAGTAGCTTATTAGGTTAGTTAGGGTTAAATTCTCCTTAGTTAGTTTTGTTTAGAGCTTATTGTAACTTATTTGAGTACTTAGTCTAAATTTCTAAGTGTTTAAGCTTTCTCAAGTATGTCTGCCTTATTTAGCCTTTTCAGCTTGTTCTATTTGCTTATTTGTGTTTATTTTAGCTTATTAGGTTAGTATAGGTATTAGGTTTTGCTTATCTCTCATTTTTATTTGCTTATTCTAGCTAAAAAAAGCCCACAGGTTTGTAGATTTGAGACTTAGTGTGCAAAAAGGTAAACTGTCGATTTTAAGAGCTTTTTCCAGCTTATTTATAAGCTTTTGTAAAAACTTGTAGTTATAAAAATAGCTTATTTTTATGTCCTTTTTAAGTTTGTAAAAAAAAATTTGAAAAAAAAATAAAGGGGAAGCTTGGAAGTCAGGGGTGAGCTAGGGCTCGAACCCCCGACCTCAACAAGCCTCAACCCTTATAAACCCAACACCACTACCGCTGTGCTACAATAGCTCATCCGGTAGTGGTTTGTTGGATTTATTATTTAAGGCCACTTTGGCCATTTAAGCTTATAAGCTGATTGGGCTTATTTCTCGGCTTATTTGATAAGCTGGTTTCCCCAGCTTATTTTTCTTAGGACCCTTAACATTTTAGCTATTTTGTGTAATTTTTCTAGAATTTTTTATAAACGTCTAGTATTTTTTATAATTTATTTTGTTTAAAAACTTTAAAAAATCATAAAAAATAAAATAAAAGTCAGAAAAATATAAACTTTTTTTTAAAAATTTTCTTTTTTCATATAGTTTCTAGGAAAATTGTTAAAATTTTCATAGGGTCATTTTCTCAAAAATTCACTTTTTAAAGAACGGGATTCGTCCCCGTTTTTGATTTGACTCGTTTTTGGTCTTAACGAACTCCGTTTTTAGTCTAGTTTTTTTTAAACTTCGTTTTTAGTCAAGTAGAATCTATTTTTAGTTTAAAAATTGTTCTAGGGTTTAAATTGTGTAATTTAGGTTTTTGACCCTCGTTTTTCGTGCCCGTTTTAGGTTTTAAGTTATATAGCTTTCGTTTTTAGGTTTTATTTAATCGTTTTTGCATATTTAACTTGTAGAAATAGAAAACCAGTCATAACTTTGTCATATTCAAACATCAATCATCAATCCGTCATTCGATTTTCCATTCAAGCCTCGTTGGGACTGAACGACCCGGAAATCATACTTCCGGACACATATATATATTTTAATTTGTAAACTCTTGACCAATCCTTGGCTAAAGGTAATTGGTTGAGTGTTTGCTTGTTGTGTTAATATATATATATTATTGAACGAATCAGAAATTAAGAATACAAAGATTTCAAACAAAAGAGAGTTTCGTGGAGGAGTTATCAAGAATAAAAACCACAAAGAGATCAAATTCTGGTTCAAGGAGAAGTGTTTTATTGACTTTGGAGTCATGGGAGTCAAGCCCGACCAAGAAACGAGCACCCGGGAGGCTAAAACGAATAAGAGGAAAAAGTGAAAAATATGAAGATTCGTCCAACTGCGAGTCTCCTCCTTCAGGTCGTTTTGACCAAAAATCTATGCAAAAATGGATCTAGCCGAACAACCCGAGCTCGCAGCCTTTTTGACCAAAACTGACAAAATGCATCTGGCCGTTCAACCTGGCCGAGGAGCCACCCGGCTGGATTCATAACTGCTTAGAAAAATTCATTTAAAGCTTCCATTAAGTCGTGTAATGATGAGAGTCCGATCATTTCCCTTCCATTACTCTCCTAGAATGTTTTGCCTCCTCCTCCAAGCTTTCTAAGCTTATATAAACACCCATACACCTCAAAACCTAGTGTGCATTTCTAGTTACCATTAACAAAAACCCAACCTTACATGCTAAGGTTGGAACATCATTATCTTAACCAAAAAGCTAAGATCTCTGCCATTTTTCAAGAAATTCCAGAAGTTGTTGCTCTTGTTAGTGTGGTGATTGAATCTAAGAAGATTGGAGGCGTTTGGAGTGCTATAATTCCAACCTTTGTTTCTTTTGTAATCAAGCTAGGTATTATTTCATTATGGTTATGAACTACTTTGGTTATGTAAGAATGATTGGATGTTTTGTTTTGTGTTGGATAATCATTATGATTATGGAGTGATTTTTGGGATACTTGTGTGGAAAAATGTAAACTTGAGTATCACCCTCAGTCTATCCTGAGTCTGAGTCTACTTCCCATTAGACTCACTAACACCAGAATATTCCAATTTCCACCTTGGCCTAACTCTCTAGAGCCCTCGGCCCCAATTCCACAATCACACCAAACGGGTGCCGACTCAGTTAGCTCAATATTCACAGAGCTCTATACAAACCCCCAATACCCCTATGAGGGTAAATCAGTTTTTAACAGTCAGTCTCTTTATCAAGGGTAGTATTACTTAAGCTCTCTCTCAAGGCTATAAGGGCACGTCAAGCCTATGGAGAGAAAAGCACACCAATTGTGATGGGTTTTTTTTTAGTGCTAATTACTCACCAAAATAAGCACATAATCATGTCACAATCAAATGGTATGACAAGTTGGCGGATCCTCAGGACTTACACACAATTTGATCTACAGCTCAAAGTCATTTAGGCAATGATTCAGAAAGAATCAAGGGTACGGTTTGACGGCTAGGAGATGGTTCAGGAGGTCTAGAATGTTCTTTGAGGCTATAAAGGCCTCACACACACACACACACACACGTAGCCTTAGAATTTAGTTTTAGCTTAATTTTCAATTTCTAGCTTAATTTTGTTTTAAATCTTGTAACTTTCCTTTTAAGTATTGTAATCAAACTTTTTATTAATGAAATTCAGTTGTTTTTAATCTCTCAAAATCTCTTTAATTCATAAGCTCTCATTTGTCTTATTTGATATTAAGCTAAAGCTCAATAAGCCCTTTTAAGCTCAAAATCAGCTCTCATGAGTCTATAAGCTCATAATAGAGCTTAACCTACCTTAATCATACTTTTATTCTTAAAATCAGCTTAAGTACTAATTTACCTTTACTTGTGGACTTATGAGCTTTTTGGAAGGGGATCTTAATTTGGAAGAGATCCCATGGACTTATACCCTAGCTTATTAATAAGCTAGGGAGCTTGTAGCTGCCATATTTGATTCCTCTTGTTTAGCTAGAGGTTAAGTAAGTTCTCATTTAATTTTAATGATCTTTTAATTTTAGTTCAATTATTGCTTAATAGTGTAGGATTGCTCATTTGCTTATTCTGCATGCTTATTAGTTGCTTATTTGTGCTGCTTATCTCTTTCATGTGCTTATTAGTTAATATAGTTAATCTGTTTTTGCTTATAATAGTTTAGATCATAGTTTTATAAGTAATTTTTCATAAAACCATAAAAAGCCAAAAATATTAGATAGAATAGAATAGATCTTTGATTTCTAGTTAATCAATTGTTAGATCATGTTAAGTAAGTTTGATATAAGCTAGTTAATATCTGGGTTTGTAGTTTTAATAAGTAGATTCAATCTTTCAAGGTTTTTCAAATCTGTCTCAAACCTGAAAGGGGTGTTTGGCATAACTCACTTTGAACTCAAATAGTCAAAGTGAATCTTGGTTTTTACTTGAGACAGTCGTTAATTCATTAGAGATTAGTTAAAAATGAGTTTTCAAAGGTTAGATGTGAGATTTGATCAAATTAGGAGTTAAAATTTGTGATTTAGCACCAGGGTACTTAGTAGTTTGAGTTTTATAGCTTAAAATTGCTCTTAGCTCTTTGAGCTTTTGTTAGTGTTTGCATTGTGATTATATACACTCACTAAGAGTGTCTAAGTGCAGGTTTACCCTTAAGGAAACCTGCACTACTTGGTTTGTGTTTGTGCAAATTGCATCAGCAGGAACTAATCAGTTCCTGCTGTCCCTCTTTTGAATAAATTTTAAGTTAGCAATCATAGGTTTTAGCTTCTAAGGTTCAAGTAGGGTATAGATTAGATATAGCTTAATATAAATTAGGGCTTAATTTTCATTTCCAAATAAGTTTACTATAGTACAATTTAGATTAAAAGTCATTAAAAAACCTGAAAAACCAAAAACAGTAGGGTAAAAGTTTTGTGATTAAATTTTAGATTTCTTAGTGGTAATAACTGTTTTAATAGCTTAATTTCATAGCTCAAGCTTGGATTTCATTTATAATCAGTAGGAATAGAGTTTTTTAAGCTTAGGTTGCAAAATTTAAAAAGTTATGGTCTATTTTGCTTGCTTCTGCACCAGGGCAATTCACCCTTACTTTTTGTTTGTGAAAATTGGTTCTAAGCCTCTTAGGGATTAGATCTTGCTTGCATTGTGTTGTTTCGCTCTAAAGGAGTGTGTCCAAGTGCAGGACCCTTTAGGTAACCTGCACTATTGGTTTTGTGCTTGTGCAAAGTGCACCAGCAGGAACGTGCACCAGCAGGAACAGCTTAGTTCCTGCTGTCACTTTTGGCTTAAGTTCAAGCTAGGTAATCATAGGTCTTAGCTTCTTAGATTAAAGTAGGATTTAGATTAGTTATTGCTTAAGATAGATTTCAGATTAAATTTCATTTCCAATCTTATTTGCTAGCTTAATTTTTGCTTTAAAAAAACAGCTTAAACAGCCAAAAATACAAAAACAGTAGGAAATTAAGTAGTTTCTTAAATTGTTAATTTTAGCTTAAGGTATTTGTTTTTATAGCTTAAATAGATAGTTTATTAGTAGTTGCATAAGTTCTCATAAGCTCTTAGTCTAGAATTGCTTATTGAGCTTTTAAGCTTAATTGGTTTTTGTACTATTTGGCTTAATCTCTGAGTTTGCTTGTTTCATGATCATTTTCAGTAGCTTAAAAGAGTTCCTAGCTCTATTTTCTTTTCTGAATTAGCTTAAGCAAGTTATAAGCTAATTAGAACATCTTTTGTTTTGCAATTTGGACTTATTTTGAGCTTTTTATAGCTTAATTAGTAAAAACAAAGGGAAAGCCCTTGTTTCTGTAATCAGCTTAAAGATAAGCTCTTTAAGAGCTTATTAGTGGATTTCAGCCCTAAGTGTTTTTGTTAAAATTGTTCACCTCAGCTTATTTTATAACTTTGCTTCTTTAAGTTTTTGCTGAAAAGCACTTTTTAGTTTCATCTTATTTTTAAGCCTAAAAAAGGACTTAGCTTAAAGTCGGGCTTGGTCTCAGGGGTTGGTTTTGCAACTTTAAAGTTTCTCAGTTAGTCCATCCGTTAGTTAGTTAGTCTTTCCTGTTAGTCCTTTAGGGATTTGCATAGTTAGTCCCTAGTTAGTTAAGTAGTTAGTTTAATTAATTTTAATTAGTTTAAATTAGTAATTAGTGTTTAGCTTTTAATTAGTTTAATTAAGGTTTAAATAAAAAGTAAAAATTAGGGCTTTTATTTTTATTAAATTTCTGCATATTTTCTTTATTTAGTTTAATTTTTATAAAAATTTTAGGATTATATTTTTAATATTTTTATTACTTTTAAAGTTTTTTATTAGTTTATATCTTAGAAAATTCATATCTTTAAATCTAAAAACCCAAAAATAGTGATTCTTCTTTCTAAAATTTTCTTTTTCTTTGTTTTATCTAGGAAAAATATAATTTCAATTACTTGCAATTCTTTATTTTTTTTAGGATTTAATTAGAATTAAATAGTTTTTAATTAATAAAAAAATTCAAAAATAATCTAAAAAATATTTTTCTTTTTCTTAAAATTTTCTTTTATCCTAATTTAGGTTTAGAAACTTAGTTTGCAATTTTAGGGTTTAATTTTAGTCTATTTGCTTAATTGTCGCGTTTTATTTGTTTCTTGTATTTGTTTAATTGTTTAATTGCCTTTAATTGTTGCTTTTTATTTAATAGATATAGATTATCAAAAATATATTTGCTTCATTCAAATCAGAATCCAAGCTTAAACGAGGTTTCAATTTCACTAGTCGTTGGGGAAACGACCCGGGTGATCATATTTACCCGGTTAAATATACGTATTATATATTATATTATTATATATTATATTATATATATTTTTAAGAGTGAATTTTATCGAGGGTAACTTGGTAATTTTCTTAATTGATCTTTTGAATATTATATTTTATATTGTATTTTATTGTGTATCTAAACTGCAATCATTGATTATCTGTTTTTAGCTTTAATAGACTAGATCATAGTTTTCATTATTTTGCTTTTTAAATCATTAAAAATCTAAAAATTAGCATTAGCTTATTAAATGTTAGTTCTGCTTATTCAGTTGCTAAAATATGCTCATTAGATTGTTAATAAGCTCATCAACATCTGGTATTTGAGATTTGTTCATAAATTTTCAATACAAATAGCTTAAATATGAAGTTTATAAAAATAAGGGGGTGTTTGGGTCAAGCAGTACTAACACAAGTTAGTACTGCTTGAGGCTAATTGGTCTTTTATTTTTGATTCAAATTTCATAATTAAGTCTGTTTAGGCTGGATTTATAAGCTAGGTTAGAGTTAATTGAGTTTTCATAAGTTAGATTAATAAAGGTCCAAGTCTGTTAAGCCTCATTTGCATAACCTAGTTTTAATTGATTCTAGTAATTGACATGACCTTATTTGCTCTTAGTTGTGTGTTTAATAAGTGTTAGAATTAGTGTTTTAAGTCTGCATCAAAGGTTTTAAAGTTTTGTTCATATAAGTGCAAACCGCATCAGCAATTTTAAATGACAAACAGCCATTTTCAACACAAATTTTCTGATGGTAAAAGTTATTCTTAGGTTTTGAAATTTAGCATACAAGTAGATCTAAGGTAGTGGTTAATCTATTTCAAATTAGTTTTCAAAAATAAGTTCATTAGCATATCTGTTTTTAACCTTAAAAATCTGCTCTGTTCATATTCAAAACCAAAAATAATTAAGTGTTCTTAGTGTATAAGCTGTTTTCAACAAGACTTCTCATTAAGCTCTTGAATTTCAAAATGGTTTTAAAAAGTTGTTTTAAGTAGTATTTTAGGTGTACTTTTTAGGGTAATAAGCCAAAAGTCCATAAGGATCCTTTAGCTTATTTAAAAATAAGCTCAAAGGTGCCTTAAGGGGCTGTTTGGTTAACAGTTTACACCATAAGTGCTTATTCCTTTATTTTAGCTTATCTGCTTATTGTTATGGCTTATTTAGGTTTAGTTTAGCTTATTAGGTTAGTATAAGTCCATTTTAGCTTATTTGGTTTTGTCATTTGCTTATTTGAGCTTATTTGCTTTCTAGTGTAAAATTTTAAGTGTTTTTAAGTTTTTTTAGCTTTTCTGTCATTCTAGCTTATCAATTGTGCTTATTTTAGTTCTTATGTGCTTATTAGATATAGCTTTTAATCTGTTTTAGCTTATTTAACTTTTCCCTTAGCTTATTTGTTCTTAAAAAAACCCAAACAGTTTGCATTTTATAGGTTTAGTAGGATTTGCTTTTTCTGTCATTTTTCCTAGCTTATTTCGTGCTTATTTGTGGTTTATAAAAATAGTGTCTTTTCAAAAAGTGCTTATTTTTCTGTCCTTAAAAAAGTTGTAAAAAGAAAATGGCATTTAAAAATATTTAGGAAAGGGGAAGTCCCAAGTGAGCTAGGGCTCGAACCTGGGACCTCAACCCTCACACACACACACACACACGTCCCACACAACACACCCTAAACCATCATGCTACAATAGCTCATCTGTTAGGATCTTTCATTATTAATCTTTTATATACATTTTATGCATTTTAGTATAATAAGTTGTTTTAGCTTATTATGCAGCTTATTCGATAAGCTGTGTTTCCAAGCTTATTTTTCTTAGGTTCCTTATTGTTCAAACTATTTTTTGTTTTTTTTTCAGAATTTTTATAATTAATTTAGTATTTTTAAACATTTATTTTTATTAAAAACTTTAAAAATTCATAAAAAAATAGAAAAATAATCAAAAAAATATAATTCTTTTTTAGAAAATTTACCTTTATCATATAGTTTCTAGGAAAATTAATTTTGTTTCCGTAAAGTTAAAATTGCAAAATTTCGATTTTTAAAGAGCGGGATTCATTCCCGTTCACGTTTTTCGTGTTTTTAAGCTCAATTCAACTCTGTTTTTGTTCTAGTTTTCTTTAATCTTACTTTTTAGTCAATTATGGTTAGTTAAAAGTGAAAAAATTCATTTTAGGTGTTTTTAAAAATTTAGGGTTTTTAGTTCCCGTTTTATTTCCCGATTTGCGTTTTTAGTTAAAATTTACTTTCTCGTATTGATTTCTCGTAGTTAGGTTATTTGTCCCTTTTAATTGCTCACATTTAGGATTTTAGAAAACAAATCATCTTCGAACCAATTCAAGTCATTGTCCAAATAACAAACGTGGTCTCAATTTCATAAATCTTTGGGAAAACGACCCGGTAATCACTTACCGGTAAATATAAGTATTATTATGTATATTTGTGAGCATTTTCCTTACTACCTTTGTCCTCAAGGGTAGTTTGGTAATTTCATATCATCATATTATTATACGTATATAAAACTACATTCAGTTTTTCCTTCGTTTGCAGTTTGTTGATCGTGATTTGGAGAACCTTTCGTCTTCGAAAGTTACGCTTTTAAGAAAATCAAAAATACAAAAAAATTAAAAATATAAAAAGTAAAAAATATTTTTCTTTTCTTTTTAGTATAAGTAGAAGATTAATAAGAAACGTACAAAAATATTTGCTCTTCCGGATTTTTTGTTTTTTTTTCTCGTTAATTTGTGAATATAAAACTTTACAAAGTTGGTTAAAGAACACCAACAAATAATACCTTCAATTGAGGTATTATCCATCAATAAGTTCCCGAACCAAAAATTCAAAATTTTTACCGTTTGTGTCACTTACGAAAAAGGCGCACCTCTTTTGTAAAATTTATTTTACTTAAGAGAGTTACCCTAAGTTTGTTGATTATTCGGTAAACAAAAATATTTCATTTTCTTATTTCTTTTCTCATTTTATTTTGTTTAGTGCATGCGCACTAGAAATTCCAATTTTCTAAATAATTCAAACGTCACCATTTCGAGACGTCAAAATAAAGGACGTGCTCCAAACATAGTCGAACCCGAGCTTCGTACTAT
>BQNB010087091.1:0-16683 GCA_026074375.1 Tanacetum coccineum
ATATTTTACCCACCCTTCCCACCCTTGTTTCAAATTTGACCTTCATTCTCTTTCTTTCTTCATTTCTCTCCTTCGGGAGTGAAGACACCATTTTTGACCCCGGCATCATCACCTTTCCATTTTCTTATCTAGATCCGGTGGCATTTTCAACGAAAGTTTCTTGTTCTAAGTATTGCTCTCCCTAAGGACAATTAAATTCAGGGATCGAGTCGAGCTTGCGACTCGGTAAACCAAAACAAGCCGCTTCGTGGGAGTTCACCCCATGCCTATCATTTTCTATTTTCTTTCTATTTTTAATGTGTTGTGATGTGTTGAGGCTAGCCTCTACCGTTTTTCGTGTTTGTTGTTTGTTTGTTGTGATTTTTGTAGGATTGAACCAACAATTTCTAAAGACTCTCGTGTTCGGTATTGTGTCCCGTTTCACTCGAGCTTCTTATCCTTTGTTTGAAATTAGTTTGGGGAGATCCAATATCCTTTCATCTTATCGATTCACGTTTATCTTTGCATAATTCATAAACGGCTTAGATTTTCGTAGAACCCGGCCTTAAACATTGAGGACAATGTTTTGTTTTAGTTTGGGGAGGGAATCTATCGATTTGATGTTACCTGCTTATTGTTTTGTTCTCACGTACCCGTTTTCCCACAAAAATAGCAAAAATTTTAAATTTTTAAGATCTTATTTGTAGGAAAAAATGAAAAAATAAAAAATATTAGTAGTTGAAAAGAAAAAAAAGAGAAAAAATAATAAGTGTTAATACAAAAATGTAGGTTTTCCGTTGGTGAGAATAGAAAGTAATTTTTGACCCGATCGAACGTGTTGAGTTCTAGCTTTCTCCCTTAACAATTAATGATGATAGTTTGTGCTAGTCTCATGTAGACTTTAAACATGCTAGACTTGAAATCATTAGTAAATGAAGACTTGTGCTAATCTCAAGTAGATTTTAAATATGCCGAGTTGGATTTTATATAGGCTAAGTATTTGCGAATTTCTTTATTAGAGATTTTAAATTGCAAAGAATAAGAGATGATAGTGTTGATTACGAATTAGGATGCTAAACAAAGTTTATTTGGAAAACTTAAAGGCTTATAAGAATAACTTGTGGTTTTTCTTCCCCGAAGTTCTTAAAATGATTAATTATACGTGTTCTCTTTAATTTTTACAAATTAGAGTTTTACTCTTAAAAGTCTAATCAACATATTCAGAGAAAAAGCTTTATCGATGATGAAGTCAACATCATTTGTAAATAAGAATTTTAGTTCAAGTTTATACTTTGGTTTTCTAAAACGAAATTTTTCTATTTGCAAAAATAATGTGTTGAATTAATATAAAAAAAATATAGTTGGTGAATAAAAAGGATGCAAGTTATAAATCCTTAAATGTTAATAATTAATATACAAACTCCATCGCAATAAAGTACATGGGCATTTGTCGGTTCGCTCCCGATGTGACATCGAAAGAAAGGGTGGAGGATGTATATTTAGTGGTTGTATCATTTAATAAGTACACGAGCTCTTGTCGGAGGCGTGGCCGATGTGTCGTCGAAAGAAAAGTGATACCGATTCCTAGCCTAATAATGTAAATAATAATAATAATGTTGCAAGTTAGAAAATAAATAGTAAAAGTTTCCTTTTCTAAAACCAAGGTATTCTTTTGAACTAAGGTTTGCAAAAGTCTACAAAGCTTTTTCATCGGAAGTTCATGCGTTTCGATTAGTATTCTCCGGATGGGGTGTCAAAAGTCTTAGCACTTACCCGACGACGGTGGGATTGCTAGAGAAGAAAGTCATTCATGGGACAAGTGAACCAACGATGTCTTAGCTAAAGAGGTTTTTGTTTTCTTTGAGATATAATCTTGCTAAGTGATTAACATATTTGCCCAAAAGGCTCATGTGTAAATTTTGGTCGGATTTCATCTATCTAAATATGTGGATTTAATGGTTTAAATTAATTTGAACACACACACCTAAATATATGATTTATATCGGGAAGAGGAATTCACAAGTTGTAATTACTAAGTAAGTCTTAGCTCTTAGTTCGTGTTAGCAGTGCATTCTTATTTTTAAGCTTAAACAAGGGAAAAGTGTGAAAAATCCGGGGATGATGACAGTTATCTTTGAGTACACTTATATTGTTGCTTTTGTGGCTATGTCCTTAAGGTTACCAATTGATTTTGTTAATGAAAACAATACGATTAGGTAAGACACGCAAATAATATTATAGTGTTAGGTAGTTAATTTATCAAGAAAAAATTCATAGAAAGAGATAAATCTTGAAAAATGGGAAATGCGTGGGTGTTTCTATAAACTTTGTGATCTCTTATCTCTCTCAACAAAACTCTTTGCTACTTTTCAAAGGTTTAGTTTGGGGAATCTTAGAGGTATTTGGTTATAAGGCATGTGATATTGCATGAGGACACACAATCGGTTAGTTTGGGGAATTTTGATAAGTGTAAAATACACATATCCGTTAATACCTAAAATAACCCAAATAAACCCAAAACAGACTAAAAAAGGCAAAAATATGCTTGTATTTGTGTTTTGTGTGTGCATGTACGGATATATCAAAAATCACATGAAAACCGTCAAGCAACAAGCAAGCACGGACACGAGAATCAAAGAGTACAAAAAGGAGCCAAAGAATCAAAGCCGAAGCCAGAAAAATCAAGCCTCAGTCAAATCATGGTCAATAAAAGTCCACAAGGGCCAAACGGAAATATGTCCAAAGTCCTTTTATAACTAAAAAGGGGGGAAAACAAAGACAAGGACCATTTGTGTAATTAACCCAAAATTCAAAATTGTTTTGCCCGTTTTCAGTTATAAAAAACGCGCGAATCCCTTTTTACTATTCATTATCTTCTACAAATCACCACCAGGGTAAATCAAGGGGGTTTTCCAAATTAAAGGGTGCTTAGGTCAATTCAAGTGATCGTTTACAAAATGGCATGGAGAGATTAGTCAAATCAAGGCTCTAAGTATCCTGCGATCTAGAGCTTCTTATGTCTACATCCGTTAGCAATGGGACGAAAGGCACAAATGGTAATGTGATGTTTTTTTTTTTTTGTTTTTGCTTTTTAAAACACTCACAAAAGAAGCACAATGACATCCAAAAGAGAATGACACGCTGGCAATCTTCAGGTGTCCACGCAATGATCAAACGGCCACAATTGAAGCCCCAATGATTAGAAGAAATGATTGGCTAGGATTGAAAGATTGGAGAGCAAGGCAAGAGGCTAGAAGGATCCAAGGCAGCCTATAAATAGGCCTCACTCTTCACACACAAAAGAGAGTTTTTTGAGTTTTTACACGTAGTTTTTAGTTTTAGTTGTAGCTTAAATTTTAATTCCTAGCTTAATGTTGTTTTAATTTTGTAATTTTCCTTTTAAAAAGTATTGTAAGCAAGTTTTCTTTTAATGAAATTCAGTTTTAATTAATCTCTTCAAATTTCTTTTTCATAAGCTCTCTTAATAAGCCAAATTGTCTTAATAAGCTAATAAGCTTATTTAAAGCTCTTTCAGTCTATAAGCTGAAAGAGAGCTTATTTTAATTCAGTATTACTCTCACCTAAACCTTAAACCAGTCTAATTTACATTTACTATAGAATGCATTGGAATTGAGCTTATGGAAGGGGGATCTAAAAGGGAAGGATCCCCAAGGACTTATACCCTAGCTTATTAATAAGCTAGGGAGCTTGTAGCTGCCATTATTGGACCTCTTGTTTAGCTAGAGGATAAAGTAAGTCTCACCTCTAAATTTCTTGTTAATTTTCTATTCTAGCTTAATTTTCACTTTCATGCTTGCTTATGCCTTTTATGCTATTCAATTTTGCTTAGTAGTGGCTTAATTACCTTTTATCTAGCTTAATAATCCATTGGTTACTTATCTGTTTTTGTTGAAAAATAGTTTAGATATAGTCTTTTATAATAAGTGTCTAAAAAACCTTTAAAAAACCAAAAAAAATAGTTAGAAGAACATTAGTTTGATTTAGATTAATACTCAAATAGTTGTTAATTCATGGTCAGTTTTAGGTTGTTATAAGCTAAATATAAATCTTGGTATTCCTATGGTATTTAGTGCTTATTAATTAGTTTTACAATTTAAAGCTTTTCTAAAATTCTGTCAAGTGGTAAGGGTGTTGGATAAGCTTTGTTTGCCTCCTAGGTCTAAAAGTTTTGGTAGCGCAGATAATTTTTTAGATAACTTTGAATTTAGTTATAAACATTAGGAAATGAGTTTTCATAAATTAGATTTAAGAATTTAAAGAATTTGAGCTTATATTAAGTTTGACAGCACCAGGGGATTTTTTCTTAGAATTTCACTTGTGCACATTTTGATCTAAGCCCTCAAAGGCTTAGATCTTGCTTGCAACTTGTTTATACACTCTATTTGAGTGTGTTTAAGTGCAGGTTTTCCCTTAGGAAACCTGCACTAATTGAATTGCACTTGTGCAAAGTGCAACAGTACTAACTTCAAGTTAGTACTGTCACTTTTAGCCTAGTTTTTAGTTTAGCATAAGTAGTTTTTAGATTCTTAGATTCAAGTAGGATTAAGTTTAGCTATAGCTTATTATAGAATTAGTCTTAAATTGCATTTTCTAGCTTATTTTCCTAGTCTAATTTAGCTGTCAAAAGTCACAAAATTCATAAAAGCCAAAAACAGTTAGCAATAGAATTTAGATTTTAAATTTGAGATTCTAGCTTAAAGTAGTAGGTTTTATTGCTTAAACTAGTTGCTCTTAAGTTGATTGTCAAGTTTTCAAAGGCTCATTTGCTGTCTTTGCTTTTTGAGCATTTGAGCTTATTTTGGTTTTAGGCTTATTTACTAGATTGCTGAGTTTGCTTGTTTCCTCCTCAATTTCAGTAGCTTAAAAGTTCTTTAAGTTATTTCTTTTCATTCTAGGAGGTATATGCGACATCACTATAAGCTGTTTAG
Source organism: Tanacetum coccineum (assembly GCA_026074375.1). Lineage (NCBI taxonomy): Eukaryota > Viridiplantae > Streptophyta > Magnoliopsida > Asterales > Asteraceae > Tanacetum > Tanacetum coccineum. Next base: position 4,929 of record BQNB010087091.1, read on the forward strand.
AACACTTTCCCTTTCTCAATTTGAGCTTAAAATGAGCTTGTTATAAGCTTTTAAGTGAAATTAAGCCCAAAAGCCCACTCACTGAAACAACTTATTTATAAGCTGTTTTAGAGCTTATTACTTAGTTTTAGGTTAAGTCCCGTTTGTTAAAGTAGCTTATTTTAGTCCCCTTATTAATTCCTAGTATTTAGTTTTTCCTAAAAATCAAAAAAATAAAAAAGGTGTTGCCCACACTCGAACCCACGACCTCCCACACACAACACTTATACCTTAACCAGTTTGCTACATTAGCTCATCCATTAGCATAATACACAATCAAATACTAGTACACGATTTCATTTCTTTTTTTTATAAATAAGTCGTAGCTTAATAAGCTCATTTTAGGGCTTATTCGTTTTAAGGCAATTAGCTTTTTTTATGTTTTTGTATTTCTGCTGACCGTGTTTAAGATTTTCCCTGATATTTTTTATGATTTTGTTTTCCAACCTAATTTTATTTTTTATAATTTTTTTGAAAGTTAAAATTCTTATAAATCAATAAAAAATAGAAAAAGTTTCATAAAAATAAAAAAAAATTAGTTGTTTAGTTCTCGAAAAAAAAATAGCTTAAGTTTAATCCAGTAAAAGCATTTTTTACACTTTGTTAGATATTATATTTCATTTTTGAGCTTTTATTTTTATTTTAAATTTTTTAAAATAGGATTTTAATAATTAAAAATTGGTTTAAAATAGTTTTCTTGCTTTTATATATTTTAGGGGAAACTTTTTTCTAATCTTAAAAATCATTTTTTCAAATTTTTAGTACTTAATTTGTTTTTTTTAAATTTAATTAGATGAAATTAGTTTTTAATTCATAATAAATTCAAAATTAATCAAAAAAATGTTTTTCTTTTTCCTAAAATTTTCTTTTGTCTTATCTTAGGTTTAGAATTTTAGTTTACATTTTTAGGGGTTAATTTTAGTTAACTTGCTTAATTGTCGCGTTTAATTCGTTTCCCGGTATTTGTTAAGTGCTTTAGTTGTTTGTTTTTAAATAGTAGTTAAAGAAAACCCAATCAATCTTCGAACCCATTCAAATCAATATCCAATATTAAGCGAGGTTTCAATTTCTCAAATCATTAGGAAAACGACCCAGGAAATCATACTTCCCGGTAAAGATACGTATATTTATATATTATATATATATATTTTATAGGAGTTGATGAAATTTCCTTAGGGAATTTTCTTAATTGCTCTTGTTGAAATATTATATTATATATAGTGTATTCTTTAACGTATCCACCTCCATTCCGGTTCTCTTAGCTTTAGGCGAGCAGCAGACGAGCTCGCTCCGATCAGTATGCTAGGACCAAGAGCGATACCTAACCTCTTTTGAGGTGGTAAGGTAACCTCGGGTCTGTCCTCTCTATGGTCAGTAGAGAGTAAATGCAAGGGTGGGTGTCCACTCGATGTTGGTGCAGCTGTCCTGTTTTTTGGTGTAGGGAGGGTATGAATGGTTGGTTGTATCGTTAGTGGAATGGGAGAAGTATGATGCTCGGCCTCGCTCTCAGCCGGCATCATAGCGAGCTTCGAGTATCCCATACGGCGTTCGAATAAGACATAGCCGGTGGTGATGGGATAACACAGGCACATGGTGATCGATACTAGTATGTGGTGATATGGTGAGTGATGGAGATGGTAGCGGGTTTAGTGCTGGAGAAGGTATATGGGGGGAAGTGGTTGAAGACCATAGGTCGAGATCAGGTGCTGATGGTGGAGCAGATAGATATAGCAAGAAGTTATGGCACCTCTGCTTTGGACCATATTGGTGTAGGTACTAGAGCTTGGAATAGAATCCTAAGGTCACACTGATATGCAAGGTGTGGTGGTTGGTGTGGGCCTCCAGACTCATCAGTCTCGAACGGCTCTGTCTCCTCCGCAGATGGGGCCTGATCAGCAGCTGGTAAAGCAACAACCACAAAGTCGGCAGGAGCTGGGTGCACCTCCTCCTCCTCCTCATCATCGGCCTCAATATCAACCTCCTCATCCTCATCATCCTCTGATGACTCATCCTTGTCATTGTCGTCATCTCCTCCGTTGGCAGGATAATCGATAGGATCCTCCTCAGGGTCCTCGTCGTCATCCTCCTCTGGGTCCGCCTCAGGATCGGACTCCGGAACATAATCTGGTGACTGAGCAGTGGGTGAGTTGAGCATTAGACTAAGCATTATTCAGAACAGGTCATTGGTTACTCCTCAGCAGAATAATCTCGTCATGCGCTGGTGTTTTGATTGGCAGATACTCGGTGAGTCGTGTTATTTACCGGCTCTGGGACCAAATCTAGTAGGGGTGGTGACTGTGGCTCCTCGGGGCCCGGTATGTAGTCCGGTGATGGTACAACTCCTGGTGATCCTATATCTAACAACTCCTCAAATGTACTAGATATCTCCGTGTATGTGACCCATGATTCATCCAAAATAGCTTATATTAGTATTTAATATAAGACACTTATAGTAATATACATTTATATCATAACATGTATATCAATAGAATGCATCTAGTCCAACAAACTAATGCAACAACTAGTGTATGCATGAATGTATGCACGTATGTATGTCCCGTATAAACCCCTTTGTGTGTATGCAATGTTTGAAAACGGTTATAGTCCAACAAAAACATTTGACCTGGTTCTCTATAACCTTGGATTTGATACAATCTTGTAAACACCCCAATTTTGGGTCGCTGCAGGAATTAGGGTACCGGGGGTGTGACTTCATAGATAATAACATGATATATACAGAACGACCAATAAGTTGTTTAAAAACAGATACATTGGAATTTAACAAAGTATTTAGTTACATAAAGCCGAAGCTTCACTTGTTCACTTGTATTCGTTCAAAATTAAAAAGATTTCTAGCCCATATCAGATATACAAAAAAATTGATATGCGACAAAGTCTTTAATGCATGATATCTCAAAATCAAAACCACCAATGTATCCCTTGCACCTCGTGCTTATTGACCTCCTGAAAAACATTGTTTTAAAATGTCAACAATAATGTTGTTGAATTCATAGGTTTGACAAATCGTATATTGTAGGACCACAAGATTTCCCAAGTGTATGATAATGCAAAAGATGCAAACATCATATAAATATAATTACGTTGCCCTAAGCTCATGACACTGAAGCTCGACATAAATGAATACCATATAATTGCATTACATTGCCGTGATGATGTTCTACCCGCAACAATCCTTGGTCGACATTGGTATTACGTTCGTTTGCCTAGTGATAGCTAATCACCCGAACGGGATGTCAATCCCAATAGATCTATTTATAGCATTCGTGCTCACTACCCCGCAATTAACAGTTCATGATAATGGGCTCAACTAAGGGTTATCGCTACTTAGGCAACACGTAATATAATGTAAAACTTAAACCACTTGATGTACAATTTAAAAAACAATGTATGTTTACCCCAATTACTTATAAAACAAAATCATGTAAAAGGTAGGGGTCTAGAACTAACTTAAGCAGTTGAAGTATAAGTACTATGCACTTCGATAACTAATATCGTATACAATCCTATATAGCTCATCACCATCTATTTGTAATTTATAAATCGTGGTTATAAACCAACATGTTTTATATTATCGTTTACGAAAAACTAGACAATAACTTTCCCATTTTAAACCGTTTCTCGCGTTTCTTACGTCCACGTCTCATCATTAAGATGGCTATATATAAAGCTTAAAACATGTATAAATATTATTTAAGTGATTCTAAAATGTTCCGCAAAAAATTATTTTAAAAACGAACCAATACTATTCATGTCAGTAAATAGTGCAAATGTGTAGAAATGTCGTAACTTTTACGTTTTAAGCCCGTTTTGTGCGTTTCTTATGCCCATGTTTTTGTATTAGGAAGACGTATCAAAATATGACACTTTTTATTTTCTTGCTCTCTGGTGAACAGTACTTTTTACTGTTCATGTGGTTTTATAAAAATAATCGACGTAAACCCGTAAATATCGTATTTTATTCGTTATAGCTCCGTTTTTAGTAATTCTTTTGAGCACGTTTATGTAATTGAAAGTCCTATTTATTTATGAGGTTTACAAAACTATAGTTTTCTGTCATGAATAGTAACTTTTATAAAAATAGTTTTATAAAAGTATTTATTGTCGTAAACTTGCAAAATTCATAACTCTTTCGTTATTAATTGAAAAATTACGATTCTTATCATTTTGAAATCCTAAAAATATGTGTGATTTAATAAAAATATCAAACCTTCTGTTTGAATAAGTTTTATAACTTGTCTTTATAAAAGTTATTTTATAAACCCGTTTAATTAACGTATAACTCGTAATTAGCGTATCTTTTTCGTTATTAATCTGTTTTTCGAGTTTCTTACCTTTTTGGAATCGTCATGAGACGTAGTATTTAATAAAAATATAAAATAAATACTTTTATTTTCGAATTTAAACATAATGTTTTGAATAAATTGATAAAATGTGCTTAAAACTTTATTTTAAGACTTTTTAGTTTCACCACTTTGTTAAAAGTCTACTTCAATACTTATTATCATATGTGTTACATTCCTAGGGTCCTTAAGTCCATCATTGTCCAAAATATCCAACAAAATCAAGATTAACAAGTCATTAATATCACATGAAAGCCTAAACTTTCCTTAAGTAACTTTTAACTACAAGTTTATACTTGAACTTTTTATACTTAAACCAAGAGTGTACAACACTTATAACCCCATTTTAACATGATATTACCATCAACATAACATGTGTATAAGTGTACAAAATCATAATCACAAGTAGAAATTCATTTTACATGTTTAAAGCATCCTAATGGTGATTTTGCTATAAAGAACTTATATACACATAAAATCATGGTTATGAAATGAGTAGGGTCTTAGATAACCTTAGTATGATGAGATATGATGACCAACAAAAATCCAAACCCTTGCTTAGCTTATAACCCTAGCTTTTACAACCAAGAAAACCCTAACTTTTCCAAGAAAAATCCTAGCTTCCTTTCTTATTTAACCCTTGCAAATGCTTAACCAATGCTTCAAATCATCTTGAGGTATCTTAGATATGATGTGTGAGTGCTTGTAAATGTGGTATAAAAAAATTTGTATGGATGGTTCTTGAAATTTAATATGGGACGTGGGTTTTGATGGAAGAAACAAAGAGATGGTGAACTTTTTGCTTATGAAATGAAGTGTATGTGTTATATGATCTTATCTCTTGCAATGTATAAGTAATATACATGTAAGACTAGTCAAGGGAACCATTTGAGGGTCTTTAGGGTCTTGGTCTTGGTCTTTGGTCAAAGAAACAAAGTATGCCTAGGTTTAATGGTGTAGTGAAGTACAAAGACCAAATTGCAAGATTTTTTTCATATTTCTTTGTATAAATTGCAACAAATCCGGCCATAAAGAGATATATAGGATATATTTTTGTAATTTTTATGTATTGGGTATAAATGTGGGTATTTGTTGAAGCGTAGAAAAGTTTTGGTGGTTCCGGGAATGCCTAAACACAATTTATCGCGAAACGAAATCAATTTACGCAACCAATAAAAATAAAATGAACAAAGTTAATAATTATCATCAAAATAATTACTTAACACTTGCTTGATGTAAACATTTAATTGTTTGACGCCCGTTTACATTGAACGCTAATTTTTAGCTTACGCGATTTAGCTTAACGTTTACGATTTAAAAGCGAACGCGTACAATACTAAAAGTACATAGTGAATTTATTGACGACGTCAATGACCCTAAAACACGGGGTGTTATAGTCTCCCCCAGTTAAGTTAGCCTTGTCCTCAAGGCTTAAGACGCGGCACTTGACGATGGTGCGGTCTTTGTGAAGAGGTGTGGATATTTCTTCCTGAATTGATCTTCGCGTTCCCATGTGAACTCAGGACCTCTCCTGGAGTTCCATCGAACCTTGACTAGTGGAATGCGGCTTCGCTTCAACCGTTTAACTTCACGTTCCATGATTTCTACCGGCTCCTCGACAAATTGTAGTTTGTCATCAAAATGTAGTCCATCCAACGGAACGGCTAATGGTTCGTCGGCATGGCACTTTTTCAAGTTGGATACATGAAATGTATTGTGAACCCGGCTCAGCTCTTCAGGAAGCTCAAGCTTGTATGCAACGGATCCAACCTTTTCCAACACCTTGAATGGTCCAACGTACCTAGGGTTCAACTTCCCCCGTTTGCCAAAACGTACGACCCCTTTCCAAGGCGAAACTTTAAGCATAACTTTATCCCCAACTTGAAATTCCATTGGCTTACGCTTTAGATCCGCGTAACTCTTTTGTCGATCGCGAGCAGCTTGATTTGAACGATCTTCTTAGTTGTTTCTTGCACTATTTCTGGACCAGTGAGTTGAACTTCTCCAACCTCGGCCCAACAAATGGGTGAACGACACTTTCGACCGTAAAGTGCTTCAAATGGTGCACAGTTGAAAGTGCTTCAAATGGTGCAGCCTGATGCTAGCGTGATAGCATTGTTATATGAGAACTCATCTACATGGTAAATGTTAACCCATCCCTTTCCAAAGTCGAATGAACTAGCACGAAAATATCCTCGAGAGTTTGAATAGTCCTCTCGCTTTTCCCGGTCTGTTTGTGGAGATACACATACTCATATGCAAACTAGTACCCAAGCATTTGAAGCGAACTCCAGAAATTTGATGCGAACCTCGGGTGGCGATCACAAATGATTGAGACAGGTATTCCATGCCTCGTGACCACCTCCTTTAGGTACATTCTTGCAAGTTTATCCATCGGATTAGTCTCTCTCATCGGTACAAAGATTGCGGACTTAGTGAGTCGGTCAACAATCACCCAAATGGTGTCGTAGCCTTGTGACGACTTAGGAAGCTTCGTGACAAAATCCATAGAAGATATTGTACCTACTTCATTGAGGTTATATCAGGTGATACAAAAATCCTGATGGCCTTTGATGTTCGGCTTTGACCTTAGCACACGTCAGACATTTGCTAACATAGGTGGCGATGTTTGCCTTTATATTGGGCCACCAATATAGCTTTTTCATATCTTGGTACATCTTTTCAGAACCAGGATGGATAGAATACTTTGACTTGTGGAACTCGTGCATGCTCACAGTCCTCAAATCACCATAGCATGGCAACCAACTCCTTCCGTTTAGACATAGTGTTCCATCCGCGCGGGGTTCCAACTTTTCCGTCCTAAGCTTCTTCGGATCTTTAGAATTTTCAACCAACATACCTCTAACATCTTCGTTCTTGATCTTCTCTGGTTTTCGTGCTTCAGTCTGAGCATCCAAAATTTGTTTAGGGAGATTCAAACCTATAGTCATGACTAAGGCTCGAACCCTTAATGGTGGCTCTCGTTCCTTCCTGCTCAAGGTGTCAGCGACAACATTTACTTCCTTCTCCCGGGTGATAACGCATCTCGCAATAGTAAATCACTAAAGCAATTCTAACAACGATGTTGCCTTCATAGTAGCTCCTTTTCGATTAAAAAATGTGTTTTAGACTCTTGTGATCTGTGAACACCGTACACTTGGTTCCGTATAAATAGTGTCTCCAGAGTTTCAGAGAAAACACTACCGCTCCAAGTTCCAAATACAATGTATTTTTGGTACGTTCATAGTCATTTAAGTCCATTTTTAATGGAAAATGGTATGTGTAATTAAGCACATACCAATAGTCACTGAGAAATTCTAACCAACGACGTTGCCTCATGTTCAACTCTTTCTAATTAAGAATATGTTGTAGATTCTTATGATCAGTGAACACCGTGCACTTGGTTCCGTATAGGTAGTGCCTCTAAATTCTTAGAGCAAGCACTACTGCTCTAAGTTCTAAATCATGAGTCGTATAGTTCTTATCATGAATCTTCAGTTGGCGTGATGCATAAGCAATCACCTTTTCTCTTTGTATCAACATAGCGCCCAAACCCTTCTTTGAAGCATCGCTGTATACGATGAAGTCTTTGCTTCCTTCTGGTAAATCCAGAATTGGCGCACTACACAACTTCTGCTTAATTAGTTGAAACGTTGTTTCTTGTTTGTCACCTCACTCAAACTTGACCTTCTTCTGAGTAAGTTTGATCATTGGTTTGGCGATCTTCAAAAATCCTTCCATGAATCTCCGGTAATACCCAGCAAGACCAAAAAATTGACGAATCTCCGTTGGTGACTTAGGAGATGCCCAATATTTAATGGATTTGATCTTGGTGGGATCCACGTGAATGCCTTTAATATCAATCACATAACCTAGGAACTGTACTTTAGGAATCCAAAATTCACACTTGGAAAAACTTGGTATACAACTCCTCCTTCATAAGCAACTCTAAGATTAGCTTAAGGTGCTCTTCATGTTCTTGCTTGTTCTTTGAATATATCAGAATATCATCAATAAAGACAATCACAAATTTTTCCAGATATGGTTTGCACACCCGATTCATAAGGTCCATGAATACGGCAGGTACGTTCGTCAAAACAAATGGCATAACTTGAAATTCATAATGGACGTAACGAGTTCTGAAAGCGGTCTTCGAAATGTCTTCTTCTCGAACCCTCAGTTTGTGATAACCTAACCTTAGGTCGATTTTCGTGTAGACACTCTACCCTTGAAGCTGATCAAATAGATCATCAATTCTTGGAAGAGGATAACGGTTCTTCACCGTTAGTTTATTCAATTCCCAGTAATCAATGCACATCCGGAATGATTCGTCTTTCTTCTTGACAAACAAGACCGGAGCTCCCCAGGGTGAGGAACTGGGTCTTATAAAGCTTTTGTCAGATAACTCTTCTTTGTCAGATAACTCTTGCATTGCCCCGACAACTATTTCATTTCGGAAGGCGCCAATCGATAAGGTGCCTGTGCTACAGGTGCAGCACCAGGTACCAAATCAATTTGAAACTCCACTTGTCGAGTCGGAGGAAGACCTGGCAAGTCCTCAGGGAATACATCGGGAAAACCTCGGACAATGGGTACATCCTCAAGTTGCTTCTCCTCCGACTTGTCTTCATCTTTTTCGTAGTAACATGTGACAAAAAGATAGGACATCCTTTTAGCAAATATTTCTGAGTTTTGGTGCACGAGATGATGTTCAATCGTGTCTCATTACCCCGGTTACTCCCGTCGCCATGAACGATTAGAGTTTCATTTCCCCAGAGGATGCGAACAATCTTTTCGGCACATACAATGATCGCTTGGTACATTGCCAACCAATCCATACCAATTATAGCGTCAAAACTACCAAGTTTTACAGGAATTAAGTTTATGTTGAATGGGTAATTTAGTAAAATATCTAATGGCGAGCAAATTTGATAGCCGATTGTCTTAAGGCGACTAATGTTGTGTCTCGGCTTCTCGGCTTAGGATTTGATATAAGACTATGCCAACTTTATAGTTTGATGGAGTGAAGGTCTGCTTAGTTGCTATAGTTACTAATTTGATTTCCAAAAGTAAATGCGTTTTATGAATCCGCACACAAAACATGATATATGTAGAAAATTATTTTCTTGACAAGAGGTTTTTTTTTGAGTGACTACTCTCAGCACGACATGGTACTTTCCTGAATTATACATAGTTGATCAGGCCATGTATAATTGAGGACTAACGATGCATTACTCATTTTTGTCAAAATAGCGTTATGATTTCATGATATTCGTGAGAGTAGTTTGTAAGAGTAAATAAGGAACCTGAGTTAATATTGACAAAATCTTCATAATACGATAATTTGATAGATAATTTGAAATCATTCGTACAACTGGAATTTAAGAGAAATACAACGAGAACTCCTACTGAGATAAAGTTTAAAATTGTTCTAACTTAGGGTTTACTAGGTAATAGGTCTCCCATTAGATGTTGATGTTAGACGTCATGGCACTAGAGTCTCCATGAGCTTTTCCCTTCTAATACTTGTCCACACGGTTCTGAAGCTTCACTATTGGACAATCCCTTTTGTAATGTCCTAGCTCTCCACACTCATAACAGGTGACTTCAGCTTTTAGTTTTGCCATTGAGGGCCTTGGTTTTGCCTTCGGGCCTGAGATCCTACAATCTTTTGCTTGGTGACCCCTCCACTTGCAATTGTCACACCTTGCCGCACACAGGCCAATGTGGTGAAACTTGCACTTGTTACATAGAGGTAGGTTTCTAAAATATTCCTTCTTCCAATTCCCGCACATCATAGTGCACGGTCCATTGTGGTGGAATTTACACTTGTTGCATAGAGGTAGAGATCCAAGGTATTCCTTCTTGTTGTTTGGCCCAACAGAGTGTGCTTTAAACACCTTATGCTCTTTGTTTTGTTGTTGATTTGGGCTTCCATTTTGGTTACCTTCCCACTTCCTCTTGTTGCTAGCATTCCTTGCTACTTTGTTTTCTCGCTGTTTGGTTTGGTTTATTGACTCGTAGATAGCAATAGCCTCGATAGCATTAGCCACTCGCTGGGCTACAATCTGCTCAATTTCCTCGACACTCATCCCTTGATTAACAGCGGCCATTGTCCTTCAACTCACAAGGAAATATAATACCTGTTAGATTTCATACAATCATAACGTGACATGACATATACATAATAATTATAGAGATACCACATCATATAGTGAAATATACAAACAACATGAGATCGACATGACATAATGCATCCATTTCCATACATAAACTGGAAAAATATACATGATCTGAGTTGATACAAAATGATCCCTACCGCTAGGTTACAAAATGAAAATAAACCTAGAGCCCTACTAGCCGGGAGTTACCTGTAATACTTAGTAGGCTATACAACATAGCTAAACAAAAGACAAAAGATCTATACAAGATAACTAATCCAAACAAAAGATCTATACCGCCTGCTAGCTGGGAGTAACCTATAAAAACTTAGCAGACTATATAGTATAGCTACAATATGATAGAAAGGTAACCCTAGGCACTATTACCAGTGTCCTCTAAGGTGTCATCGCGTGCTCCAGCCTCCAAAGCCTGAATACACATGATATGTCTTGTCGCGCGATCATCCGCATCCTGACGCTTCCACTTGAGGTGACGCGCCTGAGTCTCCAACACTGTAATCTGTGCCTCTAATGCCCTGCTGTAAGCCTCAGATCTAGACAAGGTCTGACGGGTCTCAATACTCTCTTGCTCGTAGGCAAGCCTCTCTCTCCTCAATATCTCAATCTCAGCTCTCATAGCTGCACGATCCTTCTGGGCATCGTGATGTCGTGAGTAAAACTCCGAACTCTCTCTCCTGTGAACATCTGCTTGGTGACTGACCCTCAAGTTGACCACCTACGGCGGCCATCATCCTCCTCTCAGTATCTCGGACCCTGGTCTCCACAGTGTTTACAAAACTGTAATCGACCCTACTGGCTATAGTGGGTCCTGGTTGTCTCGCAGTAGCAGAACTCTCCCCAACCTCATACCTAGGTCTGGGAGCAGTAAGTAGTAGCCTCTTCCGAGGCGACGTGTCAGCCTTGGGAATATCAGCTCTGCGGCTAGTGGATAGTGCAGGTAGTGGTATAGGTAATAATGGTGGCGTCCCTGATGGGAGTAGCAGTTGATAGGTGGATGGTGCAGCAGCTCTCATCTGAGCCATGGCTGCTCTAGTACGTAGGGGTCGGATAAGTAAAGGTAAAAAGGATGGTGGTGTCAGTGGAGGTCTAGGTGCAAAATCAACCTTAGTAATGTATGCCTCTATAGGTGCCTCATCCTCAGCTGGCACTAGGTCATCAGGGTGCTCAGGCTCA